>JAOWBN010038069.1:0-10052 GCA_028565015.1 Pinguicula moranensis | reverse complement strand
TTAATATCATATAAGGCTTTGTTGAGAGAACAGACATACTCAAGATGCTGAGAAGAGACAAACCCAGGAGGTTGTTCCATATAAACTATTTCATCAGGATCACCATTCAGAAACGCATTAGACACATCAAGATGATGAATACACCAATCAAAATGGATAGCAATAGCAAGAAATAATCAAACAGTAGCCATTTTAACAACATGACTGAAAGTCTCAGTGAAATCAAGACCATATTCTTGTTCTAAACCACGAGCAACCAAGCGAGCCTTATATCGATCAATAGACCACCCATCAGATTTTTGCTTGATCTTTTAAACCCACCGACACCTAATAGTATGTTGGTCAAGAGGATGTGGACATAGAGTCTAGGTGTTATTGGCAATGCTTCAAACTCCTCATTCATAGCAGTTTGTCATTCTGGGGAAGAAGAAGCCTGTAAGTACGTAGCGGGTTCTCTTGGAATTTGAACACTGACTAGAGCTCGAATAGGATGACGAGTGGTGTGATAGAGATGATAATCAGAGAACTATTTGGGTCGGGATGAACCTATTTGGGATCTGGTAACAATTGTGGTGACTGGAGGAATCGTAGGCAAATCTGGTCCAGAAATTATGGTAGCATCGAGCTAAGGAAAAGAAACAAGATCTAAAGGTGAGTTGTGGTCATGAGGTGGATCGAGAGGGGGAAAAGCGGTATGTAAGGGTAGTGTCATTGGTTCAGGTACGAGTGATTGATCAAGTAATGGTGGTGAGGAAACTAGCTCAGGATGGTAAGGTGCAGTAGTACCTGCGATGTTAGATGTACCAAGAGATGGATATAAAAATGAAATCGAGTTATGTAAGGGTGTACCTGAATCGGTGACATTCACAGGTGAAAGATCAGTGACGAAGCGATGTACCGAGGCGGCCGGGTAAACAGTTTCATCAAATATAATATGCCTTGACATGTAGGTGGTCTTCGATACTGGATCAAAACACTTGTAGCCTGAGTGTTGAGAACTATACCTTAGAAAAATGCACTTTGAGCTTCGGAACATAAGTTTGTGAGAGTTATACGGACGAAGCAAAGGATAGCAAGCACAACCAAATGTTCTAAAAGTGGAATAATCAAGTGGATGCCCAAACAATTTTTCAAAGGAACAGATATTACTAAGGATCGGAGTTGGCAGTCTGTTCATGATGAATATTGCTGTGGAACAGGCCTCAACCCAGTATGTAGTAAACAGGTGAGATTGAGCTAATAAAGTCAGGCCCATGTCAACAATATGTCGATGTTTTCGTTCTGCTAATCCATTTTGTTGAGGAGTATATGGACAGGAGATACAGTGATGTATACCAGCTTTGTTAAGAAATACCTTGAATTGATTGGAACAGTATTCCTCATCCCCATCTGTTTGAAAAGATTTGATTTTCTGAGGAAATTGATTTTCTATCAAGGCACGAAATGTTATGAATGTTGCAAATACATATGATTTGGCTTTGAGAGGGTATAACTAGGTAAATCTGGTAAAATCATCAATGAAAATCACATAATATCAAAAGCCTTTATTGGATAAAATGGAAGTAGAACAAACATCAGAATGAACAAGTTCTAACGGCCGAACAGTAATACGGTTAGATGACTCAAAAGGCAGTTGTTTACCCTTCCCAAGTTGGCAGGGCTCACAGATAGACTCTAAATGACTACTAGAGCATTGTAAATTTGATTGATCAAAAATATGACGAATAATAAATGATGGCGAATGGCCTAAACGAGAGTGCCAAATGAAGAAAGTGGGTCGAATACCAACGTGCATAACCAAGGCATGTTTGATATTCTGAGAACTGCTTTCAAGCCGAATTGGGTACATGCCTCCTTCACTGGGTCCCTTCAGCAGTGTCTGCCTCGTCTTGTTGTCCTTAATAAAATAACCAGAGTAAGTTAAAATAAAATAACACTCGTTTTCAACACAAAATTAGTAGGCTGAAAGAAAATTTGCGAAAGCATTTGGACAGTGAAGTATACGAGACATAGTGAGGGTACGACTTGGTGTGGATGATTTAACTTTAAGGGATCCAATGTTCAAAATTTTCAAATCTGTACCATTACCGACGGCTACAAAATCATTCCCAGAATAGGGTTGCTGCTGTAAAAGAGGAGCATAATCATTAGAGATATGATGATTCACCCCACCATCAACAAACCATATACTGTCATCAACATCCAAGTTTGTCTGTACAACCATGGCAGCTAGATGAGATGGAGGATGATGGCCTTGATAAGCGAAATTCATCCGCTGGTAATAATCTAACGCCGTATGATAATATTGATCACAGATCTGACATTTTACACCATGCTCAAACTGATCAATCTGCTTTCCTTGGTCTCGATTATCATTCCCGGGGGCAAATGGAGGCCCATTAGGTCGGGTGAGGCCCATGGAATGTCGACCTCTGCCCCGGCCCAAATTTCCTGGCCCAACAGATCTGTTGTCTCGTCCATTAGGGTCTGAGCAAGAATTGGGCCCAGAATAGTTGTCGTTGTCGTGCTTGTTCTGTCCAGTAAGGTTATTACCACCATTTGAGCGTGGGCATGTTCGTCCAGTGAGATTATTAGACCCTCCATCTCGCGAATAACAGCCTGATTGAGAATTTGTTAGTCCTCGCGTGTCACCGTAAAAAGCAGCAGGTTCTCTTAATGGCGCCAACAATTTAGATCCATGGGATAGCAAGGAGTGTTCGAATTTATCGAACTCCATAGCATGATCATCACGAAGAAGGTTTATGTTTGCAACAAATAGATCGAATTGAGACTGTAATCCACCAGCCACGTACGAGATTAGGTCATCATCAGAAACTCCAGATCCAGTGGCTCTCAGTTCAGCATTGATGGATTTTCCAAGATCCAGGTATTCTACACACGTCCTAGGCCCCTGAGAAAGAGTTTGGAGACGATGCCGAAGATCAAAGTTTTCTGTTTTGGTCTTGTCGCCGTATTTTGTTTCAAGATATTCCCATATGGCTGCTGAAATATTTAGGTGAAAAACACGGTGAAGAATCTGGTTAGATAAGGTGGAATTGATCCAGCTCAAGTAAAATTGGTCCTTCTTGTACCATGAGGTAAATTCAGGATTGATATTCTTAGGTTCTTCAATACCAGTTGCATCTAGATCACCAGACAGAAATTCTTGTGGTGATTTCTCTGTTCTGTCTACAATATTCATCAAATCGTTGACCCTGAGAATGGGCATGATCTGAGAAGCCCAGAGCCCCAGACTAAGTAATTATTTTCATCACATTTGGAAATGATCAACGGAGGGAGGCTAGGTGCAGAAAATGTTGAAGTGACCATGAACTGAAATGTCTGATATCAATTGGCAAATTAGTTTGTAGATGCACAGGCGCTGGTGCAATTCAGAGGTAGAAAGAATGGAACAATTTGATTAACAAAGGCATTTGCTGAAGTGCTCTGATACCATGTGAAGTGAGACAAATCGACAGTGATGAAGAAGGATTGAGAGACGATTTCAATGAAATTGTATGATCTTCTATATTGAATACCGTATACATTGTGTACATATATAGGTGATAAATACATTGAATGTTACACTTTACACAGCTAAATTGTTGGAGCTAATTATGGGAAGATTATTCTGTGGAATCTTTCCTAACCGATTCCCTTGATTCCAGGAGTTGATCAATTCCATCATTATCTCTAACAGTCATGACCTGCCATTGTGAATGAGCTACACCTGCAGTACTAGAAACAAAAGAGCAGGCCTTTTGATGAGCTTGAATCAAACAAGATAATAAGTTGTAGCTGTGCGACCAATGCCAGCATGGCATCATAAGAAATTTTGGTCCGGGAATAGACGGTCCCTTTTTAGATCGAAATTTTTCATAACGAAAAACTTTTTTTGAGTCTGGACCGCACTCTCAAATTTTGGGAATCCCAAATTCTCAAATTGGCTAAACCCTAAAACCATAATTCAGGCTAAGAATAAGTTGTTCTCGTCAATTTTTTAGGAATGAAAAACTGTTTTCATTCTTGGACCGCGAGAATTGATTTTAAATTTTTGATAGGACCTTGCTTTTTTCTCTTTTCAAGAAAGACTTCACTGTCTTATTGATTTTTTTAAAGATAGGCAAACGTGCGCGTGCAAATGGATTAGGCACGGCACACACAAAAAAAACGTGCAAACGTGCATAAACCGTTCGCATTAAAATATGTAAACGTGCATGCGGGTCATGTTTGCACGCGGACTGGCCCGACACACACGTTTTTTGTGCGTGCCTAGCACGACATGCACATTTTTTTGGCACGCACAAATTTTATAAACGTGCGCATGTTGGGCTAAATTTTTTAGTTTGTAACCCGCACCACACGTATTGTCCACCTCTAGATTTTTTGTGGATATAGAGAGAGGTTATATGATTCTTAAAAGTCAAAAGAATAAAAGACGAATACGAATTACGAATGAACCCAAACATTGACTTGGGCACCTGGCGGCTGGCCCAAGAGCGCAATGGGTGTATCACTGTATTGTTGATAAATGCGACTAAATTGGAGTATTGGATTCACCCTAAAGAAATGAACTCGGGCCAGTTCCTAAAATTGAATGAACATAAGCCATTTTCGGACGAGGGAAATGGGGAGTGAAGAAGGAGAGATGATATTGTTTGCTTGGATGAATCTTTCTTCATCAATGACTAGTATTATTCTTCTCTTTTATACTCAAGCTGGGTTTCGTTTTCTTGTTGTATTTGTGAAAAAGAAGTTTCTATGTTGGTGTTTTCAGCTACCAACTGACCAGTTCTTGAGCTATATTGTCACCATTCCGCTTCAAGTGAAGCCCCTTTTCTCAATCTTTCTCAAACAAAAAAAAACATGTCTGAATTCGGGTTCATCTAAGTTTTGCAGATTGTATACATATGACCTTGGCTTGCAATGTTTTGGTCCATGATCGTAAATAGGATAAGAAAGTGACGGTATACTTATACTTTGATGAACCTAAATTTGCTGCAAAATCCTGGTGGTCTATATGCATATCTCCATAAATGGGGATCAGTAAGATGTGTAGCCCAAGTTTGCAGCTTTATCCTGACTATCAACAATGCAGGTGATTTGATTTGACAGGGAAATTGGTTTGGCCTTGAGCAGAGCTTTTTAACGGTTATCTATCAAAAAATACAGAGATTCTGGATGTTTTGTCATTGAGCTTGGTTCTGGTGTCGGCTGCGTATGCGGGTTTCTTTTTGACAAGTTCTAGAGTCTTGGTTCGTTCGTTTATACAACATAATATGATAATTGGTTTAAGATTTATCACAATGTACCAAGTATATTTACAATTAAGTTGAGGTTTGAGGGATTAGATGTACGCAGCGTTACCCTTATAATTATACAAAGATGTCGTTTCCATTGCGACCCAATATCCATTGCTTCATTTGATATATTGAGTTCCAGTAACTTCACTAAATAGAAGCAATAGAATTTAATAGAGCCATTTCGCTCTAGTCCATTATTAGCACAAAATTAAAAGAATTGTCAATAATGACTCTTTCGACTCCATTTGCAATGGACAATTGGTTGAAGGACGTGATGAGTTAAGTTAACACATGTTTTATGGAGCACTAAGAGGCTAATGCTTGCAACTTTGGAATTTTGGGTCAGCCATGAAAACTATCTTTCAAGACAAGAATGACAATAGACATTTATTTTTCTTGGAAATACAGATATGAATTATGCATGCAAGAAGTGAAAGGGTTGATTTTCCTCTGTGAAAATTGCATTCCAAGAATTTATTGGATACTCTAAAAAATGAATTGGTTAATGAACTCATAATGCAGGCATCACCAGATTACTCTGTAGCGGGTTTTGTAGTGAAGTAGTCATGACAGATCATAATGAGGAGGTTCTCAAGGCAAGGCTAATGCATCACTCTTAGTTTGTATTCTACCACTGATTTCTTGAGATCTCTTCTCCTTTCTCTTGATTCTTCATTCCTTCTAGCTGTGTGAATTAGCTTGGAGTTGCTTCTTTTATGTAGTGAACGTGTGAATAAGTGAGCAAATAAGTAGCCATGGAGGATGTAGCAAATAAGAGAACTCTATTAATGTTTTGCTTGAATTTTTCCATTGTTACACTGCTTCTTTTATAGACATGAAGTAGCATTTATGATGATTAATTTCTTGCTGATTTTATGGGTACAAGATAGTGTTGCTTCTCAGATTTTGTTCGGTGCCACCTGCTTCTTTATTGTTTGGCATTTTACTGGGCAACTTTGATGATTGCTTTGTGGCTTGGAGGACGATTACAACTGGTTTTTGGGACCTGCTATTGTTGACTAAGGAATGGTCAACAATAGCAGCTATCTCATGGTTATCAACCCTCGCAAGCTTAGCGTGGGATTGTAGACCACGTGACGCTTGGATTGAAAGAATTAGAAGAGCTCCCTTGGTGCACTTTTGGTGAAGATATCTGCAACCTGAAGGAAAGACGGAACAAATCTGGTGCAAATGGTACCGGCAAGAACCTATTTTTGAGTGAAATGATAGTCGAGCTCAACATGTTTTGCCCATTTGTGGGAAACATGGTTGATGCTTAAGAATACAACACTGATGTTGTCCCAGAGCAATACTGGAGTATGCTGTAAGGTAATGCCAAGATCATGAAGCAAGTGACGAAGCCAGAGGACTTCGGTAGTAGTATTGGCAAGAGCACGATATTTAGACTCACAACTGGATCTGGAGACAGTGGGTTGCTTCTTTGCACTCCAAGAAATCAGGTTTTCTCCCAAAAAAAAAGATTGCAAATCCTGAAGTAGAACCACAAGTATTGGGGTAGCTAACCCAATCAGCATCAGAGTAAGCGATAATAGTGCTGAAATCAAGTTTTTTCCAAGAAAGATAGCAAATCCTTAAGTAGAACCACAAGTATTGGGACAGTCAGCCCAACCATCAGTGTAAGCGGTAATAGTGTTGATAGGTGAGGATGCAGTGAACCAGAACCCCATGGATAAAGTATCCCGAACATACCATAGAATTCTTTTGACTGCCTGGAAGTGAAGCTCAGTTGGAGCGTGCATATATTGGCTGACAGAATTAATAGCATATGATAGATTGGGGCGAGTGATGGTAAGATATTGTAGAGCTCCAGCAAGAAAACGATACATGGTACGATCAACAAAAGGTTCACCATCAAAAGAAATACTGAGATATTGCCATCGGAGTACTGACAGGTCGACTATCCAGAAGCTGAGCACGAGCAAGAATATCACGGGCATACTTTAGCTGGCTAAGAAAAAGACCATCATATGTAAATGTGGCTTCGAGCCCTAAAAAATAAGTAAGTGTACCCAAATCTTTAAGAGCAAACTCTGTATGAAGGCGATGAACAAACCTCTCCAAAAGAGAAATACTGCTACATGTAACAATAATGTCATCCACATAAAGAAGCAGGTAGATAGTGTGTGTATCATGACTAAAGATAAAGAGTGATGTATCTGGCGAGTGCAAACAAATCCCAGGGTAAAAGATATTGAATTGTTCAAACCAAGCACGAGGAGCTTGTTTGAGTCCATAGAGGGCCTTCTTCTAGCAGCAAACATGATTCGAATACAGAGGATTGACATAGCTAGAAGGTTGTTCTATATAGACATCTTCAGTCAGATAGCCATTTAAGAAGGCAATTTTCACATCCAGTTGACAAATGGACCAACCTCGAGAGAGAGTAATGGAGAGAACAACATGAATAGTGGTGGCTTTAACAACCGGACTAAATGCATCAAAATAGTACATAAGGGTGGAGGGACAAAGGTATTGTGATCGATAAGAACATCAAATGAGGGTGGATTAACTTATGGAGACTGAGCAATATGAGGATCAAAGAACACGGAGATATCCAAGGATGAGGGAGAGGAAGCATGAAAGGGAAAGCTCTGCTCATTAAATCGAGCATGACAAATGATGTATAGAGGAGACGAGGAGAGATCGAGACATCGAAATCCTTTGTGTGATGAGCTATATCCAAGAAACACACATGGTGGGCTGCGAGGATAAAACTTATTTTGTCATAGTCACGTAGACAGGGGAACACACGACAACCCAAAGGGTGAAAATGATCATAAACAAGGGAAGAGCTATAAAGTAACTCAAAAGGAGAGATATCTGATGGAAGAGGTGATGAAAATCGGTTAATGATGTAGGCAGCAGTACTAAACGCATCAACCTTGTAGGAAAGTGGAACATGAGAATGGAAGAGAAAGGTGAGACCCATTTCTGTAATATGTCAGTGTTTGCGCTCGGCGCAGCCATTTTGAGCAGGGGTATATGGGCATGAAATAAGATGATGAATGCCATGGCAATGCAAGTGCGTTTGAAAACGATGATTAGTGAACTCAATGCCTCCATCGCTTTGGAATTTTTGAATGACTGTGGAGTATTTTCAACAAATGCATGAAAATGGAGAAAGGTATCATAAAAGTTCGATTTATTTTTGAGTGGATAAAACCATGTGAATCGCGAATAATCATCAATAAAAATGACATAATAACAATAATCATTCAAAGATAATGTAAGAGAAGGTCCCCAAAGATCACAGTGAATCAAAGCAAGCGGTTTGGAGGCACTTTTATCATTAAGGACAAATGGTAGTCTATGGCTTTTGGCCATTTCACACGAGACACAAAAATGGGGAGATGTGGATAAGGAACTAAGCAAAATACGGCCTTGACGGCCTAATAGTGATACAAGGCTAAATGATGTATGGCCAAGTCTAGCATGCCATAAGTCAAAAGTACTGCAAAGTTTACAGACCGGGAGGAAGTAAATGCGGGAATACTGCGTTCAAGTACATACAAGCCTCCATCATGTTGATCGGTTGTCACCACCTATCCCGTGTGATGGCTCTGAATAATAAAACAATAATCAATGAATGTAATGGCAAGAAAGAAATAAGATGCCAGTTTACTTATAGATAAAGATTTTTAGTGATTGAGGGGACAACAAAAACATCTAATAAGGGTAGGGAAAATGTAGCAAAAAAGTACCAACATGAGTAATGGAAAGAGGAGCACCATTAACAATTATGACACAGGCCTGAACTGTATACGGTATAACATGATCGAGGGTACTTTAGGACGAGGTCATGTGGGTAGAAGCTCCAGTGTCCATGTACTAATCTTGTGTGGATGCTCCAAAAAGGTCGGGAGTGGATGACAAGGATAGCCTGGGCAAGCCAGGAGAAACCCAGGAAAGCTATCAACGGGAGGTGGGCCAGAATAGTTGGGTCCAATGACCCAGGGTGTTCCTGGATGCCCAGCTTGAGGTTCGGAAGAGGATCTGGTGGACTGAGAATCAGTGTGGTGGGCTTGAAAATGGGGCAGGCCATGATAATAAACTGGTGGGCAGAAACCTGCTTGCTGGACTGGAATGGTCGGTGGCCCAATGTGGCTTGCTGCAGGAAAAGAGAACTACCATAAGGCATTGGGCTCAAAGAAGGACTCCATGGCCCAAGTGGCATATGGTGGCCACCTTTTTTTAGGAGAATGTGAAGGCCCGAACAGAATATGTCTGCCATGACTTGGATTTGGCCCAAACGCAGGATTAGGTGGAGGAGGCCAGAAAGTGAATTCTGCTGGAGACAATGATGCCATGGTGGCAGTATGTGCCTTATGAGCACTGCCGGGAAAGGTGAAGAAAGAGTAGTGCGTGCGGCAGACATCCACAAAATGTCCAGTTTCGCCACAAATTTGGCGATGAGTCTCACGAAATCCTCGACCACGGGTTGACTCTCTACCATGCCAATAATTACGGATGGGCGGAGTAAATTGTGGAGGACATTGTGACATGAAAGGCATCATGGGTATCAGCGGGTAGAGAAATATATCAGAGGACGGAACCCCATGCAGTGGAGACGCAGATGCGGGCATATAATTTGATGGAGAAATTTGAGAAGGAGCCGCAACTGGTGGAGGAATAGATGAAGAGAGGTGGTGCGTGTTAGTGAAAATAAGGAACAAATCACAAAGATCACGGCTACAATGGATATTGAGGTCCCACACAATCACAATTCTC
>JAOWBN010038058.1:0-10052 GCA_028565015.1 Pinguicula moranensis | reverse complement strand
CTTATTTTTCTTCCCTTCATTTTATGATATGAATTGAACCTGGACTGAGGACCAGTTTACTGATTCATGCAAGACAGGCTCTTTAGGGTTGAAAAACAGGACTAGAGAGTTTTACAAATTTGAGCATATCCGGCTCAGGTGGGTTTGTGCTTGGGTGGGTTAATTTATAAGATGGCCGTGGGTTATTCTCATTAAATAACACCTATTTACTTATTAGGAGGAGATGGATCTTCACTTCTCAGACGGTGCGCGTTGTCTTAGCAGCAACGACCCTCGACACACATGGCTTGTTAAGTGAGGTCAAGGGTTCGATTCTGGTTGGGAGCAACTCTGACACTGTCATCGGTATTAGTTGGGTCCCTCTAAGGGGTCGACCCGAATACATAGTGGGATCAGTTACTGATTACCTACCCCAAAAAAAAAATCTTCACTTCTCAGACTTTCTGCAATTCTTTTAATGAAATTAGTTTTAAATTGCTAAAACAACCTGCATTTTCTATTTACTGTCATCTGTTTTTTCTACACTTGGTAAGCAGAGAGACCAGTAGTAGGCTGAGCTACTGATAGAAAAATCACCTCAAGGAAGACTGTGAAAATGAGAAAACACAGCAACCATTCAATTACTTTATTGAGGAGAGAAACAGGCACACACAGCTGCCATCAAGATTATTCAATACAAAGCAAGGAGAAATGAAAATCAGGCTGAAGCCTTGAGCCTCTTGATTTTTGCATTTTGAGCTTCCTCTTCCGTTGCCCTCTTGTTGGTCGTGGCCACAGGCATTTGGAACTTGTCCCACTTGAGAAACATGGTGAACCACCTTGCAGAATTCTTCGGATATCTAGTCTGATTATTGAGGAAGTCAATGTAGACAAGGCCAAATCTGGCCGTGTAGCCTTCACTCCACTCAAAGTTGTCGCAGAATGACCAAGCAAAATAACCACGAACGTCGATACCAACGTCCCTGCAATCAGGGGCAGAGCCAGCATATATTTTAGAGAATATGACGGGGAATAAATTAAAGAAATTAAAATGTTAATAAAAATAAATATACTTGATTGCAGCAAGAATGTTGGCAAGATGATCTTGGTGATACTTGGCCCTCGATGGATCAACGACGGCTTGAGATGCCGTGAGTTTATAGTTGTTGGGGTCTGGATACCCTGGTACTCCAAAAAATCACGTTTTAGTTAATTTGTTCAGACAACATTCTACATGAAACTTTCCTATCTTACCATTTTCAGTAACGTACAAAGGAGGCAAGTCTGTGTAGTAGTTCTTGAAATGCAGAAGGTGCTTATAAATCCCCCATGGGACAACAAACAACCAATGCGAGCCAGTCTAAAATCCAAACCAAGAAAAAAAATTGATTAGAAATTCTAGAAATAAGCTTTTACTAGTTTTAGGGTTCGCTATCGATAATCGGGGTGGCGGTAATCGGCCACCATAACCCCGATGCCATCACCACTGCACCCATTGGCACTGATCGGTGGCAGTGGACTTTTGGCCCACCGACTAGAAGTCTGTGGCTATCCCAATCCGCCACCGACACTACCGATAGCCACCAGTAACTAGTTTAATAAAATGAATTAAGGATCCTATTACCGGGTCTCCTATTAGTGCGCCATCTCTCTCGGCTGCAGCAAAAATATGACAAGTTTTTCAATAAGTGATAAAAAAAATCCCGAAACCGAAAACCATAAAAAAAAATAAATCAAAATGACTTACTTAGAAATATCAATCTCATATCTGCTGAATATCCCTCTCCTTCAGAATTTGGATCGTACTGAGCATAATTGGCAGTGTAGTAATTGAATCCCACAAAATCAACTGAACCTTTGAGCGCATTGGCTTCAGATTGTGTAAAAGGAGGAAGGTTTTCAGGTGGGACAAAATCGATCATAGATTGTGGGTAATGACCATACAGAACTGGCTCCAAGAACCTGAAAGTGGAAGAACAAATTACATGTATATTTATATATGTACAGAGATAGTTATATAAAAAACGAATAAAACATTTATGGAATGCAACCATCCAAGCATAAAATCCATTCCCCTGGAAGCCGCTGCTACGTCGTCCTCTGAATTCGGATTGTAAGGCTCAAACCAATGAGAGTTGAGTACGATACCAATTTGACCTTGTTGATGAGGCTGTTTGGACAATAGGCACACAAGATTAACACAAAGTGTTAAATATTTCGTAGAACGGGCCCAATGGCTCAGGCTCGTAGCTTTACTCCTTATAAGTTATTTCCTTATAAAATGGTGTATATTTTTGTGTGCAAACTATACTATGTGTTATGTGTATGTGGGACACAACTTTAATATAGAGAACACCAATTTTATTAAATTATCAACCTGGAATTTTCCCCGGTAGAGTTTGACGGTTGCAGCATGTGTGAGTAGCATATTTTTTCCGACCGTGTATGCGTCTTTAGGCGGGTTGGAATTTGGGAACCTGACTTCGGTGTTTGCCCGGGCGGCGGCCCGATTCACATCCGGCTCCGGGCCGCTTCTGTAATGGATCGACCTACTGAGAGCCCGCACATTGGGCGTCGTTCCCGGCGGAAAATTGCCTGCGACGTAGCCGTTAAAAGCGTACGTCCAGGGCTCGTTGATCGTCGTCCACCATTGCACACGGTCGCCAAACTCGAAGAAGCAGAGCTCCGCAAATTCAAGAAAATCAGGACTGGGAAATTCACGGAAAGGAAGAGCGCGTGAAAATTCAAATTATAGATTTTTTTTTTGTTTTTTTAGATCCGAAACCATTTTCACCCAACCAATTCATGGGATCGATACAAAATACCTCATCCACATTGATCAAGTTAAGCTCTAACCTTAAGTGTGTGTTTGTAAATACTTATACTTTTGCAAAACACTTTTTAATGGAGAAAATTCAAAAAAAATTGATTTGTAAAAAAATGGTATGTGTTTGCAAAAATTGTCGTGCTACATAAAAAATTACAATAATAGTATTTGCAAATATTTTTAATTTGAAATAAGTTTTTTTTTTATATTTATGAAAGAAAAATTCAATTATACCTTAAAAAAAATATGAGGGGTAATTTAGGTTTATAATAATATTTATTAGGACAAAAATGTCTTAAACGTGTATTCCACTAATTTGCAAAACTTTTCCACCTCTGAAGCACCTTTTTACCTGCTTTTGGATTATGGGTTTATTTGGTTTTCCAGCCACCAAAGTAAAAGTAGAAGCAGATTTTACAAACACTTAAAAAAAGTATGGTTGAACGACCAAAAGCAGTTTGCAGAAGCATTTACAAACACTGCCTTAATATAGATGGGATTGGTTGAGGTACGCGAGACCTAGAAATTTATGTGGGATTCTAAAAAATTAAAAAAAAAAAGAACATATAATATATATTTTGTAAAAAGTTTAACGAGCCTTTTTAACGGGGTAGGGGTGTAGTCCGAATTTCAAGTTTAAGGTCTTTTTGGCACGAATGGAATGAGAAATTCAAATAGGATAATAAGATCAAACATGAGGAGGTGATACTCAAATCGATTACTTACACAATCTTTCTACTTAAGAATCCCCCATACTCCTTCTCCAAGATCAAAGGAGTATCCCAATGAAACAAAGTCGCAAAAGGTTTCATGCCTGCAATAAAATCAACCACACTCCAATGTATATATCCATTAAAGGAGCTGATTCGTATTGAATACATGTTTTATTTTTATTTTTTAAATTACGGAATACAATTCTTACCAACAGCAAGGATAGCGTCAATTAGATCGTTGTAATAAGCAATTCCTGCTCTATTAATACCAGCAGAAGATCTACCACCTATTTTTTTAAGCAAAAAAAAAAAAAATCAACACCATCAATGATAACAAAAATAGGCATCCTATAATTTAATTTAAACTACAGGCTTAAACAGTGACGGAAGGCTAAGTTTTTGTTGCCTGGCAATATTCTCGGCCAAGAGATGGAAAATCTGTAGGAGTCAAATCCAAGGTTCTTCATCAACCGGGCATCTTCCTGCCGTGCGTGACAACAAAGAAAAAGAAATGGTTAAAACCAAATTAATATCGATAATTATATTAGCAGAGAGTTCTAAAATTTGAGTATTGAAAATGAATCGAATACAAGTATGGAGTTCATTTACCTTATATTTATTATATGTATCAGCAGCAACATTGCCATTCAGTCCATCCAATATCCGATCTGCATACAAGGTTTATTGTTGTAACTTATATTTATCCACGATTATTAATTTCTTTAATTTATGTGGATATTCAAATTCAAAGTTGAAATACTAATATAGCATGACATAAAAAAAAAATATATATATATTATTTCCTTTTCTTTTTATTATTTTATAAAGATTCTAGTATTGACCAGGATATCTCAAGGTCCAATCATCCCAGGTGCTTAGACTTTTGCCATCAGTAAAAGCAGCTCCCTCAACCTGGAAAATAATACATAAAAATTAAACCATGGACAAAAAAATCGAATAATTGAACATTGAGAATAAATGTGAAACTTTACTTAGGCCCCGGCCCAGGGTGGAGTGCACATATAACAATATTATAAGATGAATATGGGCTACTAATTAATTGTAGCTTTAAATTATATTATAATTTGGTGTATATTTCTGTGTACAATCCATGAGGTTCAGGGATCAAGTCCTGGTGGCTCGTGAGCAAATAAACTTCACAATCATGAGGTCCAGGGATCGATACCCGCCTTGGTCGCAAAACGGAAACGTCCTCTTTGTATAATTTCAAGGGTAAAGCCGCGTACATCAGACCCCCCAGACCCCAACTTAGTTGGAAATATACTGGGTAAAGTTTTCGTTTTTTTGTGTACAATCCATGTGGAGGGGAGTATATGACTCCAACTATAAACATTCCAATTTCGAACTTTTACCTGGTACGAAGAAGTTCCAGTTCCAAAGATAAATCCCTCTGGGAAATCATTTCTGTTGATACGGCTGTTATCGACACCAATTACTGGGCCGGGAGGGCTGTCAATAGTAAGTACGATGCCACCGTTTGTCGCCATCACCCAGAAAAGAGAGAAGAGAGAAGTTTCAAGTGTGTGTAAAATTCAAGAGGAGAACCAATCTATTTATAGGGGAGCCATGCATCACTGTGGAGCCATGCATCGCAAGCTCTTATTTATCTGCAAATAAAGCAATAGTACATATTTTATCCAGGAAAATACAAATTAAAGGGACGTGTGTGGATACAGATTTAGGAGTTGAATTTTCTTAAAACAATTATATATATATAACAAATATAAATAAAATACAATAAAATAATATAAATTTTAGAATATTGTGCTCCGGCCACGTTAGTTATGGTCCCTTCCCTTTTCCCAAAATTCCAGCTCCGCCATGCATATTGTGCATGTTTTCTTGCATTTTTTCCACATCGTGAGAGAGCATCATAGGATGCCATTTTGTCTCATTGATACATTGATGACTATATCGTGATTTTTTCCCCTAGTTTGCAAATAAGGATGAAATTATGATGGTGATTTATTTATATTTTTTTGATAAGTGATTTATTTATATTTTTTTTAAAAGTGATTTGTTTATATTTTATAGGACGCAACCCTTTTCATCTTTCTCAGCATTTTAAACCTTCACTCTTAATTATTAATGAGTGTCCTACATTACTTAGACCTGATCCGACTATTGATATGATTTCTTGATGAAATCCGTGTCTAATGTGATATGCAATCTGGACCGTTGATTGTTAATGAGATCCTACGGTCTGCATGTGTTATCGCTTAAATATGTGAGATTCATGAATGAAAATCCAACTGTGGAAGTTGAACAGTTGTCTCAGGACACGTGAGGAGCAATCCAGACAATTCAATCCCAGACATGAATCTGACAGCCCGAATCAAGCGGTGCAAAGAGTTTCAATTTTCACGATTTTGAATATTTTTTTATTTTTTAAAACCTGGATAACCCAAGACTTTAGTGTATTTAAAAAAAAATGGCGCAAAACGGCATGGCCACCCCCTCCCTCCGCCCTTGGTCTAGTGTAGAATGAGAAATACAGACTTTTTTCCAAGAAAAAATTATTATAAATGAAACAAATACAGATAAAAAAAAATAATGGCCACGATTAAATCACTTAATAGGGGTAGTTTGGTAGCTTCACAAATTAAAACGCTCCATGAATGAAATTGTTCCAAAAGCGTGGTCCTTGGTTTTTCACGTGTAGATCTTATGTTAGATCCAACTTTCTAACTTTTTTCTTACATTTCGTTATCAACTTTTTTCTTACATTTCGTTATCATTGAACAAGTTAGAACGTGGGATCTAACATAAGATCTACACGTGAAAAACCAAGGACCACGTTGTTGGAGTAATTCAATCATGGAGCAATATTTAATTTAATGGAAGCCGTTCGGTTGACACTATCCGTGACATAATCCATGACATTGTTTCCTCAAAAGTCTATGTTTAGGGTTCGTAGGGTTTAGGGTTTGAAATTTAGGGTTTAGATTTTTATATATTTAGATCTTAGGGTTTATATTTTCGAATTTAGACATTAGGGTTTAGGGTTTTTTAGGGTTTATGGGTTTTAGGATTTAATTTTAGGGTTTAGGGTTATAAACCCTAAAAACCCTAAAACCTAAGGTCTAAATTCGAAAATATGAACCCTAAGACCTAAATATCTAAAAATCTAAATCCTAAACTCCAAACCCTAAACTCTACGGACCCTAAACATAGACTTTTGAGAAAACAGTGTCATGGATTGTGTCACGGATAGTGTCAACCGAACCGTCCCCTAATTTAATATGTACAAACTTATAAGAAATTATGAAACTTACAATCAATTGCTTTACTACTAAAATTTTCATGAGAGTAGCTTACATTCATCTACCTACAAGAGCATTGCTAAATTCTTCACACTGATATTCTTACAAGAGCATGGCTAAATTCTTCACACTGATATTCTTAAGAAACATTCGATAACATCAGCCCACTTCTAAGTATCTGTTGGATTAATTTAATTGATTTGTTTAATTAATTAAACCTTAAGCCCACTTAACCACAAGCCCGTCAACTACCCAGTTAAATCTTTATATATAGGCTATGTGTCTACAGAGATTAATACATCGCTCACAACTCATGCGTTGAGAATCAGAGAAATATAAGTTTTCTTTCTAATTGTTCCCAATCACTCTCGGGGAGGAGATTTGGTTCGTGGATATAACATGGACTTTTATAGACCCTTCAACGTGATCAATTCAATCCAGGAGACTACGATCCAGAAACGCTTCCGCATCAAACAAGTACCGAATGCTATCCGTTGGTATTCAGATTCGTTCCTACTCAGTTTTTTAGTTGATTAGATCCGTTCTAATTATAGTCTACATAGATAAACTCAAGGGAGAAGAGTGTATGGGTATTTTAGCTTTGTTCGCGTAAATCAAGCTCCGAAGTGGTGTTCTAAATACGCAAACCTATAGGATCCATTTGATACATGGGAGTCCCTAGTTGGTGATTAATGGTCCGTTTGATGCACGAGAATCCCCAAATTTCTAGCACTCACTCCTATGAGGGATCCATTTGATGCACGGGAATCCCTCGAGTTACGAACACTAGCCTATGGTCCAGAACTTAAATGTCTGCCTAACCCTTATTAACTTAGATACCTAATAGTGTAGGTCTACTTCGAGCCAGTTATTGGCCCGCCAATTCTCCAAGTTTTTTCAATTATCTAAATATTACGATGATAACTTGTACTTAATAAAGCTCAACCCCCAATCAAAACATGATAAAGACAAACTCTACTAAAAATCCATACAAATAATTTAGCGACTTATATCCAAAATTAAAGCAATAATTAGATTCATTACAATCCTTAAAGAATTCACATATAAAGTACCGAGAAACATCATCTTTTCAAGTGGGTCCACTTTAAAAGTGTTAGAAAATGTCCAAAACTTAATGGAAAATATTCATTTTTTGGGTGAGCTTCTCCTTCTCCTTCTCCTTCTCCTTCTCCTTCTCCTTCTCCTTCAATTACAAAGAATACCCAAGGAATTGAATGTTAAAAACCCTAGCGGAAGAGGTTCTCTAGGAGAATTTTCTAAGAGAGAAAAATTAAAATCTAGAGAGAAAAATTAAATTCTAGAAAGTAAAATTATCTCCAAAGGAAGCTTATAATCTTATAGTGGTGCGAATGGGTTAGTTTGGTTCGAGTTTGGATTAGAATTTTTGTTTTTTTTTGTTCAATTTTTAGAATTCATAACTATAACCGAACCATTCTAATCGGTAATATAAAATTGGGTTAGGGTTTGATTTAGTCCGGTTCGATTTTCGGTTTTGATATAATAAATTTTGAATAATATTATGTATCAAAAAAATTATGAAAAACATAAGTTTAATAGCTACAAATTTAAATAATATTAAACATAGATAATACTTCCATTGAATATCATTGAAAAACTATCAAGACATATTTACGAAAAAAAACTAGAACATAGCCAAACAAGGGAATTAAGATGACGACATGCTAATTTTTCATGCAATATCATCTTTGTCAAACATTTCATGTGCGAAGTGAATAATAATACAATTAGCACTTAAAAGTAGAATATATATTATTTTTATTAGCACTAAAAACTAAAAATATAATCATTGATTCTTAATGAAATATAGGTGTAAAACAAGTAGACCGAGGCAAAGGAGTAAAGTATAAAAATCTAATAATGATTTATCATAATCAAGAGTGGGTATCCAGTATGTTATTAACCTGTATATCCATAGTTTCAGCAATTGCAGTTACAAAAATAATTATTTTTATTAATTCTCCGAAGAAAGAATTATGTTTCAAAAATATAGGTTTTTAAGGCTTTTTTGAATAGTAGGAGAGATTTTTGGATTTGTTTTTAATAAAAGGTTAAAGGAGTCAATAGTCTTTACCTCGATAAACTAGGTAAAAAAGGTGGAAAGCATAAAAATGACAAAACTCTAGCTTACCTCGATAAACTCGAACTGAACCCTCATTGATTAAAAATAAATACATAACTAAAGGACAACTTTATCCTTACTGAAAGAATAAAAAAGAAACAGAAAAAGATTTGGTCAAAAAAGATTTGGTCGTCTTCTCCCAACCATAACTTCTCATAATTTTTACGCCGTGTAGAATAGTGATTATCTTACTAGCGAGTTAAATCAGATTAATTACAAGGAAAAATAACAGAACTTGCCCGAAAATTAGAGAAATATTCTCTAGGGTTTTAATTTTTTTATTCAATAACAATTCGATGGATGAAAAACTAAGTATGCTAGGTGTGGCCAAACGGGATATCGGTCCGGGAAAGGCCATTTCCCAATACCGACCCGTTAAGAAATCGGGACGAATTTCCTGTCCCGATTACCCGAATACCCAAAAATATCGGGTATCGGGTAATCGGGACGGTATCGGGTATTCCCGATTACCCAAAATCGGCATAACTTACACAACAGTAAAACATTAGTTAATTTCCTATTTCTCCCAGTCAGATGCAGTTAGCCGTTAGGAGTGAATTAGTGAAGAAGAAAGATTCAGCCTTCACCTTGACACCTTCTAAGTTACTGCCTACTGGGGTGCAGGGCCCTTCAAACTTTAAACAAAGTACCAAAAACTGCAAAAGTTGCAAGCTTGGAGCAGACAGAGATATGGAATGGAGCAAACTATTCAAGTACTACTGACTCTGTTGTCAATGTCAACTGCTATGAATTTTCAAAAAGTTAGATCAAAATGACTTGTAACAGGGGCAAAATATTAAACATGTAACATGGGCAAATCACACAGTAAAACACCAAGCAGAAGCAAGCAGAAAAATCAAAAATATCAAGAAAGTCCATTACGTCCAGTGTCCACTACCAAATGTCGCATGTCTGCCCACACAATCACACATGAGATACAAGCATGCATGACAAAATATCAATCAAAAGTTTGTTGTGTAATGTTCAATTCAAAGTCCAGTAGCACTGCAGGAAGCATGATCTGGATCTGGTCCTTGATGTTCTTCTCGAATATTTTTGTCGCTGATGTTGATCCCATCAAGCATGCT
>JAOWBN010038036.1:0-10053 GCA_028565015.1 Pinguicula moranensis | reverse complement strand
AGGAAGTCGTCAAGCACTGCTACATTTAATGTTTCATACACATGCATGTGTTATAAATATTTGGCACATTTGTAATTCTTCTCTATATAAAGAAAACTCTCGGTGTAAGACATGTATTAGAAAATTTAATAACGAATATAGTTTTCTCTCGTTTTCACGTTTAGCATTTTACAATTGACATATCAAGATCACTGAAATGCTGTGTTGATAGTTCAAGATCAACCTGATGACACTCGAATTCACCTAGAAATGAAGCAGTTGCTTGCAGTTGGAGTAAAGAAGACACCGTACGATCCTGCTTCATCGTGTGGACATGTTTTAAGCTTTTACTTGAAGAAGCGCTGTTATTTATTGTTTGGATTATGTTGCGATTCTTGAGTATACAGTAGGATAGCATACAAAACACGTGTGTATAAGTACCAGCAATATCAATTGAAGTACTCTATTTTCTCTCAACGCCTTAGTGAAGGCAAGATCTTGAATTCATTGAATCTGTAAGATTCTACATGGTATCAGAGTTGTGGTAAGCATGTCTAACAACACATTTCTCGATGAGCAGCTACAAGTGGACAGATAAGACAGTCCGGACACTTAACTCGTCAGAATCCTGCTCAACGATACCAACTATCTAATCTGGAGGAGTGCCATAGAATCAGCTCTCAGACAAAGCTTAAAATCGAATTTGTAGATGGTTCTCTTCAAAAACAAGTTGCAAATGCAAAACACTCACTAAAATGGAAAATGGCGAATAGTCTTGTGTGTTTGTGGATAAAAGCGCCAATTCATGTTTGTGCATGATGCACGGGAGTTGTGAAAAGATTTGTAAGCGAGGTTCAAAATCGCTAGCCTTTCACATTTTTTTGAACTAAAGCAGACAGTTGCCACATTGAGGCAAGGCACGGTAAGTATTGGTGAACACCTTGGGCAACTTAAATAGGTATGGGACCAATATGACCAACTGCGTCCCCTGCCGCAAGTAGAGAGAAAAGTTGGACCGATGCTGAAAAATAGATAAAATGAAGATCAAGTCATGGATTTCTTGATTGGATTGACCTATACATATGAACATGAGAGGAGTCAGATCATTTGTTTGGACCCCCTACCAAGGCTGGACAAGGTTTACAACATGATAGCCACTGGTGAGAAACAATGTCAAGTGAGCAATCATATGGCCACTGGAGGAGACGACATGAATGTGGCTTTGATGGCTAAAGGTACAGGATGGAGAGGAGAAGGATCTCAAACAACAGAGCTGAATTTGACAAAGGAGAAAGAGGCAATCTTGTATGCCATCACTATGGGAAAACTGGATACATTAAGGAGATGTGTAGGCTGAAAGGATGACCTGAATGCACCCATTGTGGAAAGAAAGGGCATTCTGTTGCCAGTTTCTATCAGCTGAGAGGAAATCAGGAATCCAAAAGTAAACAATATACTGCAATTAATCAGATTGAGGCGCCAACAGATCAATCTTGGAGTGCCACTCCACTGGACCAGAAATCTGATGAAGTTGATAGTCTGTATGAGATCATGGGACAGAGCAGTGTGACCTTCAAAGACTCACAAATGAGAAGCGAGGCATTGGACAGTCAGACAAAGTTACAGTAAACATGGCATACTTTGAGGATTTTGCAGGTATATCTTCATATCCTATCTTGAATTATGCTCAAAGGTGACTGGATTGTAGACATGGGTGACACAAATCACATATGTATTGATTTAAGCATAATAACCAAGCCAAAACCCTTTAAAAGTGTCACTTTAGTCTGGTTACCTGACGGTTCTGTGAAATCTGTCCTTACTCAAGAAGACATCAAACTCTCCAGTTCCATAACCTTGCACTCCTGTCTATATGTTCCAAGTTTTAGATATAACTTACTCTCAGTGAGAAAACTCTTGTTGAATTCTAGTATCTCATGCGTTTTCTTCCCTGAATTCTATGTGTTTTAGAACCTTGAAACCAATAATGTCCTTGCCAAGGATTTTGTGGTGAAGGAACTCTACATACTGCGTCCATCATCTTTTGATCAAAAACTTCTCCAGCGTGTGAAGAACACAACCTTATCAAGCTTTCCAATTTCTGCTAAATCTCATCCTTCCTCTGTAGAAAATTATGCTCCTCGAAGTGTATGTACTGTTGTAAATCCCAGTCTGTTACACAATCGGCTGGGACATCCCTGTTTTGATGTAATGGCTCATGTTGTGCATTGGAACAATACAATACCATTGAACAAACAGATTTGCTATGTGAAACCTGTCCTCTTGCAAAACAAGTTTGTAACTCGTATTCAAACAGCATTAGTGTCTCCCAAAACTGCTTTAATCTAATCCATATGGATGTCTGGAGACCCTATAAAATCCCTTCTATCACAAACTGCAACTATTTTCTAATCATAGTTGAGTATAAAAGTAGATGTACGTGGACTTTCTTATTTCAATCCAAAGACAAAGTGCCTCATCTAGTGTCTTCCTTTCTTAATCTCATTAAAATCCAGTATAATGCTGCCAAAGTGGTCAGAACACAATAGAACCGAGTTTGTGAACTCCCAATGTGAAACTCTATTCATAGGACTAGAAATCATACACCAAAAAAGTTGTTCCTACACTCCACAACAAAATGAGGTTGTAGAGATAAGGCACCGAACTCTCCTTCAAATAGCTCGTGCGCTCTTGTTCCATCCAAACTACCTAAAACTTTCTGGGGGGAATCCATTTTGACAGCCACTTACCTCCTGAACAGATGGCCTAGTAGAGTTCTCAAGTGGAAGTCACCATATGAAATTCTACATCATGTCAAACCAAATGTATCTAGCTTAAGAACCTTTGGATCTCGGCCCTACAAAGAGCCCTGAAGGGAAAAATTTGATCAGAGAGCTTTGAGAGGTTACTTTATTGGCTATCCTTCAGGACAAAAGAAATATAAAGTTTATATTCCTGATACAAACAGGATAATCATCTCCAGAGGTGTAACCTTCGATGAGGACACCTCGCCTGCCTCTCTCTCAAATAAGAATTTTGTTGCACCCTCCTTGTGTCAACCCTAATAACCATACAAATACATGTAAAGCTGTGTCTGCAACTGAGCAGCCGCAACATGCTGGCATGAATTCACCTGCTGAATATCATCATGATCTTGATTGCATGATGAAATAATTCCCACTGTTTTCTCTGATCCTCCAGCATAACACACTGAATATACTGCTCGTCTACAACAATCTCGTCATCCCTGTTAGGCAAATTCAGAGAAGCAAAACACCATCCGTGCATCTTCATGACTATGAAACTATATGTTCTTGATGTCTTAAATCATCCATTCCCTCGCAACCTTTTGACCATTGTTATCCTTTCAACAATATATATTGTGATTTTGTGGCTAACCTGTCTACAGTCAGTGAACCTAAGCACTTCAATCAGGCCAGACATAATCAAAAGTGGATAGATGCAATGGATCAAGAGTTGCAAGCATTGGAAGCCAATCAAACTTGGCAACTCACCACCTTACCAGCGGGTAAAAAGGCAATCGGTTGCAAATGGATCTACAAAGTAAAGTGTAAACCTGATGAATCCATTGACAGATATAAGGCTAGGCTTGTAGCCAAAGCATACAACCAGGTTGATGGACAATACTTTGAGGAGGTCTTCAGTCCAGTAGAGAAAGTAGTCACTATCCATTTACTTCTTGCAGTGGCAGCCTCTCAAGATTGGGCAATACATCACTTGGATGTCAACAATGCATTCTTGTATGGTTCTCTTGCTGAAGAAGTGTTCATACATCCCCCACTTGGATATAACAAAGCCAAAAAGGAGGAAGTCTACTTGTTGCGAAAATCTTTGTATGGCCTCAAACACGCCTCGAGGCAATGGAACCAAGAATTTACTAATGCTCTAAAGGCCTATGGCTTTCTTCAATTCTATCATGACAATTGTTTTTTTACCTTGCACATCACCGGATGTCATATTTTTCTTCTTGTGTATGTAGATGATATACTCATCACAGGATTTGGATTGCAAGAATTATGCAGGGTAAAAGACTACTTACACAATGCCTTCACAGTCAAGGATCTTGGTGAGGCTCTCGCTTCTTCCTTGGAATGGAACTTGCACGCTCAACTGATGGCCTATACATAAGCCAAAAGAAATACATCAGAGAGCTAGCAAATGCGGGATACATGGATGTTGTGCCAGTGTCCACACCTCTCCCTCAAGGTATGAAATTCGCAGCTCTAGATAATGATGTCTCGTCGTTCTACCACAATCCATAAAAAAATAGAAGGTTGGTTGGCTGATTACTCTATCTGAACTACACGAGACTTGATCTCACATATGCAGTACAACAGCTCAGTCAGTTTGTACACTCACCGCATGACTCACACTTGCAAGCTACAGTACATGTCCTAAGACACTTGTCAGGAAATATGAATTTGGGCCTGTTTTATTCAGTCGAGTCTTTTGGAAAATTGGATGCTTTTTGTGATGCTGACTAGGGTAGTTGAAAGACCACCACACACTCCTTGACAGGTTTTTGCATCATCCTAGGGACATCTTTGATCTCGTGGAAAACTAAGGAACAACCCACTGTATCAAGTTCTTCTGCAGAAGTCGAATATAGAGCGATGACAGCTACTGTAAGAGAATTTTGGCTTAGTTACATGCTAACTGATTGTCATTTGCTACTTCATCTTCCTATTTCACTATGGTGTGAGCAAAGCGGCCGTAGACATCACCACCAACCCCGTCTTTATGAACAAACAAAACACATAGAAATAGATTGTCATGTGGTAAGAGATCAATATAAATCAGGTTTTGTTGCTCCTACTTATGTTCACACAACACTGCAAATTGCAGATTCTTTTACTAAGAGTTTGTCCACTTCTCAATTCAACTGTTTGCTTTCCAAGATGAGCCTCTAGAACGCTCCTCTTAAGGAGGGGGTATTGACTGATCATGACCAAAATGGTGTATTGACATATCAAGATCACTGGAATGCTGTATTGACAGTTCAAGATAAACCTGCTGACACTCGGATTCACCTAGAAATGAAGCAGTTGCCTTCGGTTGGAGTGAAGCAGACACCGTACGATCCTACTTGATCGTGTGGACATGTTTTAAGTTTTTACTTGAAGAAGTGTTGTTATTTATTGTTTGGATTATGTTGTGATTCTTGAGTGTACAGTAGGATAGCGTACAGAACACACGTGTATAAGTAAACATTTGCAATTCGTCATTTGGCCCTAATTGAAAACCCAACGATATCAGCTGAAGTACTCTATTTCTCTCAATGAAGGCAAGATCTTGAATTCATTGAATCTGTAAGATTCTACAATTACAAATGAAATTTCATGGCCATTTTTTCTATTTTTCACCATCAGCAGTTTGTTCTTAAGAATACATTCTATTATTTGATTATTCATATATTTTATTTTACTAGATATGGATGTTGAACATATCATGCTTCAATCTCAATCAAGAAAACACTCGTGTACACATCAGAATGAATCTGAAGATCCACTCACTCCACATGAGGTTAGTATTGGAAATTGTGTTCCTTCAGAGATGGTATTGGACATAGAAGAGAATGATTTTGTGTCGAGAAAGCGGAGACATCAACCGAGGTCTAAGATTTGAAATTATTATGATCAATTTATAGATAAGAAAGATTGTAAAATGAAGACTGTTGTACCACACGGATAACATAAAAAAAAATATAAAGATATAAATAAAAATGTAAAGTACAATTGAATACCTTAGGATTAAAGTTTTAAGAGAGTATTTTATATTTAATCTTTTCATTAAGAGAGTAATTCACATTTAATCTTGTTATGGTATCAAACTCAGATTGAGACTTCACTGCTAAAAAGTAAGGATCCAAGGGCCTCTAAGACTCATAATTGCACTAACCCGACCATATGAAATATGGACCTGTGAATATGAAAGTGGATTAAGGTTTTAAGAGAGTAGTTCGTTTTTAATCTTGTCAAAGACCAAATGCAAGTCTTGCAAATTTTTTTTATTAATGTGATTCAAAGAATGGAACAAGTAGTCTTTGGGCACATTGGAGAACTTGCAAGGAATTCCAAGGCCAAACTAGTAAGCAAATTAAACTCAATTTGTCTAAGTCCAGCGATGGGGTGAAAAAGAAAGTCTTATGGATATATGATAAGGAAAAATGTAAAAAGACGTTGGTTTATGATGTGGTTAGGGATGAGTTCCTATTTAAGGCCATAGAGAGAGGGCATTAGAGATCTCATGCATGGAGTCTGTACTCAATTTAATATTCCATGCCGATCAACCATCGCAATAGATATTTATCAAATGTATGAGGTTGAAAAAGTGAAGCTGAAATCGTTTTTAAAAATCATGTAGAAGAAGCTATGTGCACTAAAGAAAGCAGTAACTCTCTGGATCAAGACAATGTTTGGGGATATTGACAAACAAATGAATGAACTCAGACAAAAAATGCCCATATGGATTGAGAAATCAATACAACACTTCTGATAGTCATAAAAATAAGAGAAAAATAGACGGGGATAGAGCTGTAAGAACTATACAAAACTTGATATCAAACAAGTTATTGATTTACCTTATGGAGGAATGACTCTTATATGGTGTTATGTTAAGTGAACTTTGGTTGATACTTCATCTAACCATTCACGAGGCAAGTTATATGTATTTGCTTGAGAACGATCACTCAACATATTCGTGAAATAAGTGGGTTATGTTCAACAAAAGAACTGCAAACTATTATTTTTGCAAATAATGTCACTTGCATAGCTCAACTAAAGGAGAGTTTTATCAAAGTTGATAGGATGAAATACATATCACCTAAATTTTTTTCACTCACGATTTTCAACAATAAGGTGACATTAATGTTGAGTAGATCCGTTCAAGTGACAATCTAACCTATTGATTTACAAAGTATCTACACACTTCGACTTTTGTAAAAGAGGTACAAAATTGGATTAAGACGCCTCAAAAATATAATGTGATCAATCATCAAAGAAAGAAAATCCGTACTTCTCTCTTGTCCTTTACTGAGATTTTGCCCATAGGGGTTTTCTTAGGAGGGTTTTTAACTAGGAAACATATGATAGTGATGCACTCTTTTTTTCTTCAAGAGGATTTTTCCAACTGAATTATTTCCAAATAAGGTTTTTAACGAGGCATCATCTTGAATTGAATTACACAATATAACTAATTTCGAGGAAAAGTGTTATAAAGTATTATACGCGATGAGAAAGTAAATATATATTTTTTTTAAATGAACTTCTACATTAAAGAAAAATAAGCCCCACAGATGGATGGGAAGCCAGTATAATGTGGTTACCATGGGTTATGCAACATAATACCTTACCCCATCTTTAGTGTAACCTCAAGTCACCATTTTTCAAATCTCAACATGCCTAATGTTTCCTTAGGAAGTTGTGCCAAAGAGTTGAAACTACGGGAAGAACCTAGAGCTCCTTGCTTGGCCAAGAAGTCCACAATTTCATTGCTTTCACGATATTGATGTATGACATGAATTCTAAGGCATTCCTTGTTTTACTTGAATTCCTCCTAGAAATCCCACAAATACAATGAATTGCACAAGTTTTGTTGTATCCACCCCACAAGTACCTTGGAATCCATTTTGAGAATAATATCACGCCATCTGCCTCCTTACACATGCAAAGGCCTTCTGTTGCAGCACAAAGCTCTGATTCATTGTTCGTACCTATGCCAATGTGCATGGAATAGGCTGCTAAAAATTCTCCATGAGCGTCTAAAATGATACCGCCGCATCCTGATTATCTTGGATTGCCGTAGTTGCTGCCATCGGTATTCAATTTGACCCATCCTTAAGGCGGCTTCCACCAGTAAACAGGGAGCGCCCTATTCATTACTCTTTTTCTCGCTGTGATGTTCAGCTCCCTCAGCAAGTGATGATCTTGCACCTGCATTTCAGAAACAGATTGTTAGTATTGATGATGAGTCTGATCATAGACTTTATGTCCCTCCATGTATGATCCGTTGATTGTTTGGACATTCTCGAAGCATGCATGGCATCAACGAATCCACATGCACTACGTTATAACCCCGGGAAATAGGTGAGATAGATATCCTTGTAAGCCTGACCAGTGTGCCATGTTTATCCATTGAGAAATTCTGCTTTTCCATGACTCTAGGTTAGCAAAATGTATCACCATAAAATTTGCAGCCCTGGAAAGTAAATGTTGTGAATGTCCATTGTATGAGAAATGTTAATGATGAAAAACAAATGTCCTGCTTCCCCCATATAAATGTCTCTTTTGTATTGTATTTTGTCTTCTATAAAAGGGGGGTACGGTTACATTCATGATTAAATGATACTTGAGTATGAAATTTTACTACTTTTTCTCTCTATAATCTATTATTCATATCTTCTCTACATGCTTTATATTTATTAAATAATTTGCTACACTTAGTTAATAGTTACTTCATTATGCTTTTGCATTAAGCTAATAACATGAGCATCATCAATTCATAATGGTAAAATTATGATTATTGAAGATTATGTTATTATGAAAAATGATCATATTTAGAATTATGGTTATGCGTTCATGCGGAATATGGCATTCAGAGTTTGAAATGTATAATGTTCTACCGTCTACCATTTTCTTTCCATTTATGAAAATCCATAACCTAATGACACTTTGGTTAAAGAATTTATGATTTATATTGTCATGTTGTTGCTGACCTATTAAGCGTATCTAACCCAAAATTTTAGGAGGGCCAAAAAAATAAATAGTGGAGGTTGCTGACCCTGGTCCCCTCGGTCCACCCTTCCTTATGAGGTCATTGATCTCTTGGATTTTGGATTAGAAGCTTAATTTCCATTATGAATTTGCAGCCCAATTGTGGATTTCAACCTCGAGGAGTTTGTCATGAACACTTTATGGACATATGGTTGATTTGAAGATTGAATTATTTTACCTCTCCGCCTATGGTTGACTAATTATGACATAGTTGCCATCAAATTTGAACTTGCATCGAGGAATAGATCAGATAAGAACATTTTTAATCATGAGGGATAAAAATATGAGAAATTTCTTCACTTCGTATTTCTGTGGCCTAGCCATGGAAATTAAGCATTTATCCTCATCTTGTTTGGACCACGTTTGTTAGAACTATGAAATTCTTGCTTTAATCTACAAAAAAGAAAGGCATTGTTGCTTTAAACTAATTTGGAACCTAAGAGAAGAAATGCAATAATTTCTAAATTGATTTTAGCATCCAAATCCGAAATGTTTGGTAATTAATTTTAAGAAATTACACAGTTACAATGAAAAAGACCAAAAATGTGACCACCCCTAAACCAGGTGAGTGAATAACACTTCTCGAGAGGTAGCTGAAACTAGACTATCTAGGGATCATACAAGGGTAGCCTATAGGGAGTTCTATTGATAAAGCGAGAGATCATATTCGAAGGATACCAAGCAACAGGTACGTAGGTGTCGTAGCCAATGCTATGAAGTTATGCTTCTGAAGGGTTCATTGTAGGCTGAGAGCCACTGCCAAGTGTTCCGTTTGACCCACTCATCGGAGGTTTGAGTTGCCGTCTCTGCATCAAAACGCCAGAGAGTCCATATGACTCCTTGCTAGATTGCCTTCCACATCTCGGTTCCAATTCTGGATCTCATCAGTCTCATATGGCTTTTGAGTTGCTTCTTGATGTCGTTATGCCCAATGTAGTTGAGGCCGGACCATGAGTAGATAGATGCCCAAAGTTTGTTGGCATTTGGGAAAGTCAGAGTAATGGGACACCGTCTCCACTGTTAACTCACAGTGAATACAGTGTTGGTTGTCCCTGTAGATGTTCATCCCGTGTTTCATAAGATTATCTATTGTTGGTGTTACAAATTTTGGATATATCTACAATATCAAAAACAACAATTGTAGTCACAATTCTTGGTAAATCAATTGAATAAAATGTAAAAAAACAGTAAAAACAGTAAAAGGATGACACAAGGGCGTAAGTCCCGTGGTTCCACGAAGAATCCTTCGTGTACATCCACGTTGAGCTCCAATCCGGATGCT
>JAOWBN010038025.1:0-10053 GCA_028565015.1 Pinguicula moranensis | reverse complement strand
AGTACTAAGTGGTTGTGGTCAGTATTCTTTTGAAGATAAAATGGCAGCATAGCCAGGGCGCACGTAACCAGTCACTCTAAGTTGTATCCCTGAACTCGCCCTTACTTGCAACCAACCAGATTCAAGTATTGGTTTGAACCCATTCTAATGGCTCCATAGGATTAGAGATCGCATTAATCCTGATAGCATTTTGCTCCTTCCATATAATAGTCACTGTCGCATGGCCTTCCAAACTTCAAAGCCCAAATTCTTCTTGACGCAGTTCATGAACTGTGAAATGATCTACAATGTCATTTCCCTCTTTGTATTTGAGGGCGAACCAAGCGTAAACCGCTGCCAGGGGTTGGCTGCATTGCTGCATCTAAGGAAGAGATGCTTCAAGTTCTCTCTACTTCCTCCACACGATATCTAGCCTAGTACTAAACCATAACATACATTAAGGAACCTAATAAATTTGCATATGGTATTTTTTCTCCATTTTTTCAATTTCAACTCGATTATTTGGATACTGTTCCTTAGAGAGTTTAAAGTATGTTGTTAGTGGTACTGAAACAGGTTTCGACTTATCTAACAAAAACTTCTTAAACAATTTTTTTCATATATGAATAGACAGATGCAATTTTAAAGATCCTAATTCCCTATTGCTAACAATTTCCATACTAGTATCATTTAGCTTTTCCTAAATTCTTCATTTCAAACTCAGAATTTAAAGCAACTTTTAATTTCTCAATTTCAGATTTAGAATTCAAAAGCATGTCATCTACATAACGTAATAAAATATTGAATTTTTTTCATAATGTTAAAAAATAGAGACATGAATAATAGCTAAAACCAAACCAAACCATACCCAGTACATCTCGCCCATAGGCAGGGTCTCAGGAGGGTGAGATGTACACAGTCATGCCCCTATCCCAAAAGACATAAAGAGACTGTTTCCGTAGAGACTCACAACTCGAAGAATCATAAAGGCATGAGAAGAGGAAAAGGAGTTACAAATTTAAAAAAGAATTAAAAAAATAAGAAATAAAAGTAAATAGTAAATACATTAAAGAAATATAGGTACTACTAAAGTAAATAACTACAATACAAGAGGACACATAAATCAATAAATGTGGTGACATCGCCTCGCTAGTCTACCCTACATACCACAACTCACCCACGACAAGTATGAACCGATATATCTCTAATAGCAATTTGTCGTCGCCAACTCGTCCTATCAAAGGCCATGTCCTCAGAGAGGTTCAGTTTTGCCAAGTCTAATCGAATTTGCTCCTCCCCCGTCCTCTTAGGTCTCCCTCTCCTACGTCTTCCTTGAACTTGTGGCCTTTTTACTCTCCTAACTTTACCATAAAAGCATCAAACTTCTTATACCATTGTCTAGGAGCCTATTTCAAACCATATAGTGACCTCTTTAACAGACAAACAAAATTATGTTGTGTTTGATCTACAAAGCCTAGAGGTTGCTCCATAAAAATTTCTTCCTCTAGTTCTCCATTTAAGAACGCAATTTTTACATCAAGTTGTTCAAGCTTAAGATCAAAGCAGACCACATATGAAAGCATTAATATAATGGTTTTATATTTTACAACAGGAGAAAATATCTCAGTGTAATCTATCCATTTCCTTTCTCTAAACCCCTTACTCACTAGTCTAGCCTTAGAAAAACACGGATCAGGATAATACACCTTATTTTACTTTATACACCCACTTATACCCTATGACTTTCTGATATTTTGTTCTAGTTACTAAGATTTAATTTTGATTCTTTTCAAGGGAGCTCATTTCTTCATGAATACCACACTTCTAATTTTCAGATTTTTCATAACTAATAGCATAACTGTTAGGTTTATGCTCAAAGACACTAAGGTTATCACCGACAGCGAAATCATAATCAATTAATTCAACAAAATTCACATATTTAAAAGGTATTTTCCTATTCCTAGCACCCTTATTTTGGGCAATACTGTATGAGCTAGAGGGTTGAGAATGATCAGCTGGAAGCTAATCAAACTTTGAAGAGACCGGAATTTCTTCAGGTTCCTCAATTTGGGTTTTGTTCAACGCCACCTAAATGGAAGTCTCCAAGGGCTCCACCTCATTTAATGTTTCAACATAATCTTTAGGTAAGCAAAGGAAGTCAGCTTTGTCAAAAATAACATCCCTATTAATATCAATTTTCACACCCGGTATACTTCTATCACATAGCCTACAACCTTCAGTGTCTTCTTGATACCCAAGGAAAACACATTTGAGGGATCTAGGGTGTAACTTTCTAGACTTGGTGCGAGCAAAAGCTGCAGACCCAAACACCCTTAAATAAATCAGATTTTGGTCTTTTCGGACCTAACAAATTTTGGGTATTTGAAGTCTAAGGCAGATGAGAGTCTCCTATTGATTAGACAGATAGTTGTGCTTAGTGCATTTTCCCCAAAAGGTTTTTTCAAACCTAAAGTGACCAATAAGCATCTAACTCTATCAAGTAAGGTTCTATTCATCCGTTCAGCTACACCATTCTGTTGAGGTGTAAATCTAACAGTCCTATGTCTAGTTATACCACTATCAGAATGTAAGGAATCAAAAGCAAGATTGCAGAACTTTAAGCCATTATCTGTTCTTAAAAATCTAATTCTTTTATCAGTTTGATTATCAATCAATAATTTCTATTCTTTAAACATTATAAAATCTTCATCTTTAGTGCGTAACAAAAACACCCAAACTTTCCTATTGTAATCATCTATTAAAGACAAGAAATATTTAGCACTACCATGAGTAGAAACAAATTTAGGAGGTCAGCATGCACATATTCAAGTGTAGACTTAGATAAATGTATTTCTTTTGAAAACTTAAGTATGTTGTTTTCCAAAAACACAGGCTTCACAAAAATCTAAATCAGTAATGGTTTGTTTTCCTAGAGAACCTAAAGAATGTAAAATCTTTAAACCTTTCTTACTTATGTGACCTAAACTTAAATGCCACAACTTGAATTTTCAGATGATCCAGACACTAAACCATAGTTGTTTACATGCTCAACAAACTTTCCATCTAAAAAATAAAGTCTATTCTTTCTAATGGCAAATAAAACAAGTTTGTTAAACTTAAAGACAATAAGAACACCATCTGCACATGAAAAGAACAACCCATTTCTTCTAAAGACCTTAAAGAAATCAAATTTCTTTTTAAATCAAGAACAAATCTAACATAGTTAAACAGACTTCTTTATTTTCATACATGTGAAGTCTTATAATCCCAAAGTCTTCTACAAAACAAGTATTATGATTACTCATATAAACAGTACTTCTTTTTGACTTATTAAGTTGTTCAAACCACTCTAAGTGAGGATACATATGAAATGTACAACCTGAATGTAAAACCCACTCATCACACAAAACTTTATTAGACACAGCTAAGGCTTTAGAAACACATGAAGACACATATAAAACTTCACTATCACATTGTTCAAATTTCTAAGTTAGTGTTTCAACATTAGATTCAGCTAATCCTCTTTCTGTTCTTTTTAATTCTTGACAATCCGAGATTATATGTCCTATGTCTTTACAAAACTTACAGTAAATGTCTCCCTCTTCATTTATGTGCCAAGGAGCTACGTTAATCTTGTTCACATTGCTTACATCATTATCTTTATAAATTGCATTCCAATTATTTTCTCCTTTTCCATAATTTCTACTTGAATTTTTATTATTGCTAAATTTTGGTTTTTCATTTGCATATAAGACACTAGAAGAACTATTATTTTTCAATTCAAACTCTCTGTTTTTTAGACCAGTCATTATAGTTTCAAGTTTAGGAATAATTTCAGCATACTGAAAAGTATTTTTCACAACAAGAAAGTCATCAGTTACTAAATTTAATAGAATCATAGCTAAACTAGCATCATCCAGGTCATGATAAGTTCTCTTCAAAGTTTGAGACAATTTAAAAAATTCGTCTAAGTTTTCATTAACATATCTTGTGGAATCCATTTTAAACCCAAACAATGCACCTTTAATTTTAATCAAGCTAGTAGCAGATTTAGAAGCGCATAGCTAATTCAATTGATTCCACAGAGCAATTGGATCATCATCTAAATCCATATTCCTAAGTACAAAATCAGATAAATTTAATATAATTAAGTTGTATGCTTCTTCTTTAATGTTTGCCACCTTTTTCTTAGCTTCTTTAGGCTACAAACTTGTATCTTCTTTAAAAGCATAGTGTACTTTATTATGAGACAAAACAACCTTTCATTCTTCTCGACCATGTGCTAAAGTCCCCATTCCCATCAAACATTGACACTATCGCCCTAGTAGACATAGTTTCTTGTTTAGTGTCACAAAAAATAACAATTTCAGCAGCATATTACCTGTTCAAACAGCATAACCACACAGATTTTTCAACAACAAGTTTAGTTGTAAACAGAAAAATACAAGTCTCAGGTTTACAAAACACAGTGTTCACAGGACATGCAAAGATCTATTCGTATCAGATCTTACACACAACAATCTTTTTAAACTGCGCATGTAGGTAAGTAATAATGTTTTTCAGATCCCAAGCCTAAAGGCAACAAGCCGCTAAGTTGACAAAATAGTAAAATTGTGGACTGAAGAATAAAGTACATTTTACCAATCCTAGCTCTCGCCAGGATGTTTGAACAAAGTTAACTCCTTGTCTCTATATCTTCTAAAGAAGAAGCTCCAAATCTGACCAGATCTTTCGTACTCCATGCTCACCGCACCAAAAATGTATATATCTATGGCGTAAACAATTCCTAGCTGTTAGATCTGAGCAAACCAACAAACACGATCAAACCCTGCTAATGTCGTGTTTCGTCTGTCGGATTATCTTTCGAATAAGTGGCCAAGATTTCACCGCTTGCACCGCTTAATAGTAACCCTTGGATTTAAAATGGCACATGGATGGCTTAGATCCAAACGCGATTTGTCTTCAGCTTCTCCGGGAAGCTATCAAATATGCAACCATGTGATAACATAAGAGATGAACGGTCCAGATCAGTTTGGTTTTCTTACCCATATTGTTAAATTCAACCATCGGAACAAAGATAATGAACGAACAAGATTAAAATATTTTGAGAGAATTTTAACAATCAATCAGTAGAGAAATCAACGACCCAAATTACACAATTAAAGTAGGTCCAATTGGTAATCCTACACCAATTAGTTGGGGTCATTTTGGTGATTTTACATTAACAATTACAAATTAAAAAATATTGTAATTATTTTACTTAACTACAAATTTAGTCTTAATATTTATTTTCACGATATTTTTAATAATTTTAGCTATTTTCTTATTATTTTATCACATTATTTTTATCTGTGCTTTTGTTATTATTGTGTGATTATTTTATTCTTATTTTAATTTTTTTCCATATATTTACTATTATTTCAGTGGTTTTTTTTGTTTGTAATTAAAATTTTGCATTAAGTCTGCGGCAAAAGTCCCCCAAATCTTACACAGTTTATGTACACAGCCATTGCATAGACAGTTATACAAATAGAACCTCTATCATCCACCAGGCTCCCATTGTCTGTACGAAAAGTTGCAACATAAATAAGGCTAAGTGAGCCGTGTACCAGATCACCCTTAGCTATACCTGATGGGAAGTATGAGGTGAAGACAATGATCTCTGTATCTATTTTTCACATATAGGCTACTAGCTTAGGGGTCAGCATGACCTTCTGCGTTGTCTTGTCTTTTCTTCACTTAATTTCTTTGTAACTACTGTAAATATTTTTCATAAATGAATTTGGTTTATCAAAAAAAAAAAAAAATTATTGAAGGTCTTGTAATTAGATTGTCTTGAGAGCAAACAACATATGAAAATTCTCTGATTTTTCTTTGAATGACTACATGACTTTTTTATAATTTTTCACATCATAAATGATCCTGGATGGTCATGCAAAACTTTGAAAGTTTGAGTAATCTTTAGACTTTCAACAACATAATATTTAACCATTCTTATTGTTGTGTAATACAATCCAGATGATATTATGAGTAATCTTTCTAAGATGCATTTGTTCCCGAAATAATTGATGTAATGCATAAGTATTTTTCATCTTTTTTCGTTCATAGCCTCGATATGATATACATTCGTGAATATCTTTAAAACTCAATAAATTTTATCGAGATTTATATGAGAATAAAGCATCATCAATTGTAATGTTTGTCTCTTGTGATCGTACAATTTGTGCTCTTCTGGAGGCTTCAATTAATTTGGCACTACCAGATATTTTTGGCACTATTCATAGCAACGTCTAAATGTATCACATCAAATTTTTCATGGAAAAAAATCATTTTGAGCAAAATTCATCTCTACATTCGACATTAAATTTTGAACAAAGTTTGTCTCTGCATTCTTCCATTTAGTTTTTTAAGCTTGATAAAGTTCTATAAGGTGCTTTAGTGTACGACATGTGCGAGATCAATGATTGTTCATCCCACATCGATACAAACATTTTCGACATTCTTGTTGCCCTGAAATTCTTTGAAGCAACCTTGCAGATTTTCATTTTCTCCCACTTTAGGTGGTTATTTGTATTATTGAAATTATTGCGGCGAGAGTAAGAATGATTTCCCTGATTTTCACGTCCACAACCACGACAGTGGCCTTGGTTATATGTATTTGCATTTACTTCCGGGAATGGAGTACATCCACTAGGGTGTGATTAATGATTTTTCATCAGCAACTCGTTATTTTGTTTAGCCACAAGAAGATACGAAATTGATTTGTAGTAATTCTTAAAACCTTTTTCACGGTATTGTTTCTGCATGCCCGTATTAGCGGCATGAAAAATAGATCATGTTTTCTCTAACATATCCTCATCGGTAATCTTTTCACCACATAACTTCAATTCATAACTAATTTTGAACATAACAGAATTGTATTCGCTTACAGATTTAAAATTTTATAAACGTAAATGCAACCAATTATAATGAGCTTTTGAAAGTATTATCGTTTTTGGTGATCATACCTCCTTTAAGATTTTTTTTTCAAAGATCTGCATGATTTTTTATAGTGAGGTATTCTGCTTTGAGCCCCTCATAAATATGGTGACTAATGAATATCATGGCTTTCGCCTTATCTTGTTTAGATACTTTATTTGCATCTTTTATGGTATCTCCGAGACGCATAGCATCTAGATGAATTTCCGTATCAAGAATCCATGACAAGTAATTTTTCTCGGTTATTAGGGGTAGCTAAACGGGATATCAATCCGACTACCACTTAGCTACTGAGGAGGGGATTTGGCCAATACCCGGACTCATCTCGTTAAGAAATTAGGACGTATTTACAGTCCCGATTACCCAAATTCCTAAAAAAATTGGGAATTCGGGTAATCGGGATGGTATTGGGTATTTCCCGAATACCCAAAACCGCGTGAAATGTGAAAGTCTCTCACTTGCCATTGCTACAGTAAACAAACAAATATAATAAAACTCAACTCAACTCAACTTACCCAGTATATTACCAACTAAGTTGGTGTCTGGGGGGTCAGATGTGTACGGCCTTACCCTTATAATTATACAAAGAGACCATTTTCGTTGCGACCCAATATGAATTATGTAAAATGTATTGAATTTCAGCAAATTCACTAAATAGAAGCACTGGAATTTAATAAAGTCATTTTGCTCTAGTCCATTATTAGCGCAAAGCTAAAAGAATTGTCAATAATGACTCTTTCAGCTTTTTTTTTTTTTTTTGACTCTTCTAGCTCCATTTGCAAAGCTAAAATATAATCTAATGCTGAAATCAAATGTAACTAAATTGATCAATTCTTCCAAAGGGTATTGCAAGATTCTGAACATGGCAATCTTGCTAAAAAGCAAATTTCTGGTCATGTATGTGAATAAAACACATCATCTCAAGATCCTTGTTTTGAAATAGTTCACAGATGATACAAGAGTTCTAGACTTCTAGTCAGAGCATTCAGAAATATTGATCTATTTTAGATCTAAACTCAAGCACTCGTAAGAGTCATATACAATGCTAAAGGAGTGTAAGCAGTAAATGATAAATCTAATTGAAAAGTCTCAAGAAGAATAGCTTGTATAATCACACAACACAGTTCCAGGACCTGCCAAATACAATAAGATTCACCATAAACATAAACTACTTAAACACTTCAAATTAAGCAGCATTTCCCTACTGATAACTTCATTTTATGCCACAACATCAGAACAAGGCAACAAGCCCTACGTAACAGCTAACAATCCAAAAATGATAATCCGAACAGAACAAGCAAACAAGAAACTAGAAACCAACTCCAAATCCCAAATTCCAAACAAACTAACAAGTGATAAATTCTAAAATAATAAGTTTCAAATCCAAGTCAAACAAACTAACAAAACAAAACAAGTAGCTAAGAATGAAGTCCACTGTCGTTTGCTGCCTACCCACACATGTGACATGAGATCCATTCATGCATGACAAAAGATCAATCATCAATGAACACACTAAATTCTAAATGTCCATTGAGTAATGTTCATAATTCAGGAGCGCTGCAAGAAGCATGATCTGGATCTTGTTCTTGATGTTTATCTCGAATATGTTGGTTGCTGATGTTGATCCCATCGCGCATGCTGTCAGGATTCGATCTCAGATCTGCAGAAGTTAATTATGAACATTACCATTTATCTATTTTAAACTAAAATAGATTTAGCATAGAACTAATATATAATATTATAATTTTAAATAATAAATAAATATCACCTCTGTCAAACTCATACGTATCATGAACTGCTATCCCATCATAACAAAGAGTAGCCTGATTCTGATAAGATATTTCACTAGTATCCCTCAACCAATTTTGAACAAGAATCAAACCCTCTACTGTTCCTGGGCTCAATGAGCATCTATACGCATTAAGAACACGACCACCCGTAATAAATACAATTTTTGATGGCACTGTTGATATAGGAATTGCAAGAATATCGCAGGCAATTCTAACTAACACGGGGTACCTAATAAATAATAATCAGTTATTGAAAAAACTAATCGGTAAATAAATATAAAGAAATAAAATAAAATTTGTTCGGTTGAAAATACCTAACATCATTTGCCTTCCGCCATTCCAACAGAGTGCAATTGAAGGATTCAGGCTTCACATACATGTACAACTCTAATTCAGTTTGTTCTTGTGGTTCACTGTCCATTGCATGTAGCCACGCTTGTGCATATGTATCGTCTACAACGGCGGAACTTGATGTACCTTCCTATCCGATCGAAGAACCCTTCCCATACAGTGAATTGTACTCCAAGAAAAGATCTTCCACAGTTTTTTGGGCCAACGCAATAACTATTGTTCTCTCACGGTCCCCAATAATCCTTACCATTGTTCTCTCACGGTCCCCAATAATCTTTGCAACAAATACATAAACCATTTAAGCCTGCACCTCGAATCAAGAATTGTTGCCACAAATAAAAACCTGATACGATATCAAGAAAGCAAAACATTTACTAAGTATAGCGTGTTAATAATAAACACAATGTATTGTAATAACGTAAAAATTACCTATTGAGCCAAAGATTTGGATCATCCTCGTTAGACAATTCTCCCGAGTATTTAACATACTTTCTATGCATCCTTGTTGCTATTGCTTTAAAGAACGGGTCCTGGCTCTCTATAAAAATATTCAGTTGATTTTTTATGTTGTATAACTCCGAAAAAACATAGGCATAGTGCAAGTATTTGAGGCCGAGAATGTCAATGTGGCATTGTAAAACAGTTTTAAGTAGTCAACAAACTTTTTAATGTGAGCCCAATCATTGCTTGTCAGTAACCCAAGCTCCACCATTCTTCCGTCCTTTCCTTGCTCATTCAAAAACCCTTCAAGCCATCTTCAAACACCAACAACTTCGAAAAGGTAGCCTTAAAATTGAAGATGTATGTAAAATTCCACCTACTAAAAACGTCTTGATGCAAAAAATCATTTGATGTGAATTTTTGCCAGCGGAAGATAGACGTGGAGTCGGGAACTTATTCTTGTATCAACAAACACACTAATTGAACAAAATTCAAAATTAATAAAAATAAAAGG
>JAOWBN010038024.1:0-21715 GCA_028565015.1 Pinguicula moranensis | reverse complement strand
TAGGATCACAAAACAATATGATTTTCACAAGAAGAATATACCCATTCAAGTTCGTTGTTATATGGATGCACAAAATAAATTGATTTATCCATTTTAGCCTTGCTTTAATCACACAAAACCTTATTGATGGAGTTCTTTGTTTTTATGTGTATCACAATCATAGGTAGAGTGAGGACCAATTTATAAATTATAATAGTCTACATTCATTCAGTACGCTCTTCAAGTAACCGAATAAAAGGAAAGCCTTTGTTTAGCTATTAAAGTTTATTATTGTGATTGCCTTAATACTTGGATGTCAATCACCATTAAATTGAGCCACATGATTGCTTTAATTAGTGACATTACTAACGACTAAAATCTTACATTCTCCCTCTAAGTCCGAAGGAAGATAAATCATAAGTTTTAATAGCATAATTCTTAAATGCGCATAACATTCTGATTATCGTACTATAATGAACTGCAAACGTGAGTTATGGCGGTCATACATTGTTTAAGTCACATACTTCCTTTCATATACTTAGGGGTGGTCAATAAATACTCTTTGTTTCTGAATTTCCACCTTAACGTTAAAGTATTTCACTTCCATGTGTTTTGTACCTTTCGAATAATTGTCATTTTTGAAAAATTATCACAACAAAATTTTGCAACCATAATGTTGCAGAATTATCACAACAAAATTTCGCAATCATAATGCATGAATTGTAGCCTCGAAACATGTCACATTTTTGCCTCCATAGTAGATGATGCAATGATGGATTGCTTAGCACTTTTACATGATACGGCCCCTTCAACAAACAGAAATAAATAGCCAAAAGTGGACTTTCTATTGTCAATACACCCGGCATAATCTGAAGCCAGGTATCCAATCACTTCCAACTGATTAGATCTCCAATCTCCTATACATGAGCATGTAGTCCTTTGTACCTTGAAGGTAACATAAAACTTTATGTGCAGCCTTCCAGTGATCAATTCCAGAATTATTTTGGTATTTGCTAAGCATCCCAACAACAAAGCTAATGTTGTGCCTTGTGCAGATCTAGACATACATTAGACTGCCCACAAAAGAAGCATAGGGAATTGATTCTATTTCTTTCCATTTTGCATCATTCTTTGGGTATTGCACGAGACTGAATTAGGCCCCTTTCTGAATGGGAACAATTCGTGCTGAACAATTATGCATATTGAATTTTTCTAGAATTCTTTTGATATAGTTTTTCTAAGACAATCCCATCAATCCTTGTGATCTATCATAGAATATTTCAATTCCTATGTGTTTAAGTCACATAGGATGCCTATCCCATATCTTTCATTTCGAAGTTGTTTGTGTAGGATCTAAGGCTCGATTTCTAAAATTTTCGAAAACTTTCAAATCTAGAACCAAGGTGAAATCGAGCTCAAAACATATTCAATCCGTGTTCTATGAGCAAAGGTTAGCCGTACTTACCTTAATCTCGTCGGACACCAGAGGAACCCGCCCGAAATCTCGAACAACCCGTGGGAAAACACTCAATCACGGAAGTCCCAAAGTAGGCAACTCGCTACCCGGAGCACTCCCTGGCTAGTGAAGGGGCTGCTAGACCCTTGATTCCGGCGACCCAGTCGCCGGAGATGTCACGGCAGTGGATTTCTCTTCTTACCCGTCCTTCGGTCGTGTTTGCTCTTCTTATGGAAGATAGAGACGGAAGCGTGAAGTCATCCTCTCATTTGACCGAAAATGAGTTTTATCTCATTTCTCAAATGTTTGGGCTTTAAGGCCCACATGCAATTTATTAATGAACTTGGGCTCGAATTTAATTCGGGCCCAATGATTTGGATTCAATCTCATTAAATCCAATTACAATTAAATTGCAATTGAATTGGGTGGTCCCACCTAAACCCAATTTATTCTCGTCCGTGAAATTCGCCAATTATGTCTCAATTAATTAATTATTCTCCAGTTCACCAGATAGAGCGACCTGATAGGATCCATATCTAAAACGGTACCATCATAAGCGACATCTAGCAATGCATTATGATCCGATTTAATATAGATACATTGTGATCCTATAAATCCCATTTAGTGTTAATTCTTTCGTCACTTAATATCCAATGACTAATGTCAAGCGTTGAATATGCCATCATTGACCATTAATCACTTTCTCGATATATCAGTAAATAACTGTTAAACTGTGACTATCTCATAATCACAAATTGTATGCGTAACAATTAATACCGCATCAAGGGGCCCATGGATATTAATAATCTCATCAAAATATGAGATGGACAAAAGTATCATTTTGATATTCCATACCTTCCAGCATGAATCGTGCATATTCGGGAAACTTACCTTTATAGCCCCTCGATCAAAAGAGGCGTTTGATAACCCAACGTAATACACATTCATCATCCAGAATTATGAATATATCAGATAACGGAATTAATACTATATGACTTTGCTATAACACAAACACAATCCATCCAACAAGTAAAATAGGTCGAGTCCAATATTCATGTACCTTGTACACTCATATTTTATGTGATTAAACAGATATCTCGTATCAATGATCTGTGAAACATGATCACGCATTAATCCACATGCTAGTCGATTTAGTCATCTAGTTGTTCCCTTGCTAATGACTTTAAGACTAGGAACTAATTTAGAGTTTGATAAAATTATGGAGTTTCACAATTTGAGTCATCGACCCAAATGATCCATAATATATATATCAAAAACTCAAGGAACAAGATGATTTTAATCATCCAGTATACATGAAACTAACAAGACCACAATGCTCTAGGTCACATACCTAACAAATAAAGGGCAAGGTCATGATCTTGCAGTTTAGACGCTCCGCATAGGACACCATCTGAATTGAGTCCATGTTGATTCCTAATAAAGAAACTTTTGGAGAAGTTTATTTGTAAGCACACCATCTCAAACTGCCAAAGTACTCCTTTCATAACCAATATATTGTCTTTTGTTCCTGCACCGAAGAAAAGAGTGTCATCGGTATAAAGAGAAGGGATGAAGATAGACTTCCACATTTTATGACTTGTAAATTGCCAATCTCTCATGCTTGTTTAATATAATATTTAACCCTTCCGTAACAATCAAAAAGAGGAAAGGAGAAAGAAGGTCTCCTTGTCGTAATCCTTTTTACAGCTTAAATCCCCCTGTGCTTGCGCCATTTACCAAGACTGATGTGGAGGTTGTCATGACACAACTTGGATCCATTTTATCCATTTGACACTAAAGCCCTTTTTCCTCATCATCTCCAGGAGAAAATTCCAATCCAGAGAATCAAACGCTTTGGAAAAATCTACCTTAAGAAATACTATTTTCTCGCTTGAAATTGTGACCGAGTGAAAAATTTCATTTTGCTACCAAGATACCGTCAAGGATTTGCCTACCTTTCACGTATGCAAGTTGGGTTGGGGATATAAGTTTCCCGATTACTTTGCGCAGTCGGTTAGCCAACAGCTTTGATAGCAACTTATAAGTACATTCAACCAAGGATATAGGTCTATAAGTTTCAGGGTACAAGAGCCTTTTGAAGCCAAGATAATGAAAGTCGAGTTAATGATTTTTTTGTATACTTCAAGTTTCATGGAAATCTTGTACAAATGCATGAAAATCCGTGTTCAACACATGCTAGTGAGTCTTAATAAAGTTGAAATTAAACCTATTTGACTCGGGGCTCTTTGATCCTGATGAGCTCCATATCAGTTGAGATATAGCGCAAGAATTTGAGCTTCAAGAATCACAAGAGAGTGATTTTGGACCAAAATACCCCAATACTCCATTTAATGTTTATGATGAGTGTTGGGGTATTTTGATCTAAAAATCACTTTTTTGTGTTTCTTGTGGATCAACTGAACTCCATACCATTTTGTTTGGTGGATTTCCTGTTCTGAAAAAAGGGTGTTAAGAGAATGATAACAAAATAGTGTCAGAACTTGTAAATGTAATGTCAAACCCACAAGTTGTCCTATATCAACACAAAAAGAGATTCGTAAAAATATTCTCAAAACCTATAAATTCCACCACATAACACATTAAAAAAAATACAAGTTTTATTCTCTTAAACATTGGAGCGATAACACATAACAGATAATCTCATGCCTTATATTATTATTAGACAATACTTAAATTTTAAGCATCACCCCGACGGAATAATTTATACTTGAAATTTTCAGCTTGTTCATGACAAGATAATATCATGCTTTATAAGCCTGCTTACCCATATTTGGAGCATCGATAGTGCCGGCATCTCTAATATATGAATGACATGCCTTGTTGGATACTGGTACCGATTATTATCGTGTTTAACGGTATTATCTTCCTTGGACAATCTGAAAAACTTGCAGAAGCTCTGCATACATCTCACCTTCCATAGACCCTACTTTAGGATAGAATTTATGGATATATTTGATTTTTGATTTACAACTGAAGAATTAGATAACCCTGCGCTTTTAGCAAAATAAAACAGAACTAAAAATAATTTGATGGCAATTGGCACTCCATCAATAAACACGTAAGCTTCAGTAACACAGAATCTTGCATGCCAAAAGTTTTGTAACTTGTGCTATCTCTACTCCTAAAATTGCGAGGGTAGAGCAAATTAAAAAACTTTAATACTATTTCCTTATTCCAATTGTTCAAAGTCTCAACTCTAAAAGAGAAAGATGACGATTGCTCATTGGTTTGCTTGTCTCTTCTCGACCACAATTAATAAAGTGGTGACAAAAGTTCAGAAGCGGCACGGCGTACAAGATCGCCGCGCGAGCTCCAATTCACTTGCATAAATGCTATTTTTTTTTTGTTAATTCACTTGCATAAATGCTATTGATTCTTCGAGAAAGTGTAATTTCTAAGTATTGGGGGTGGTAAAAAAATAATAAAATAATTAAGAAAAACATAATTGTAATATTTATATAAAATATTTGAGAGGGTTCGATCGCCCCCTTTTGCCCCTACTGAATCCGCCCCCGTTTCAAATAGATCAAAAAATATTTTTATCCTAAAAGAAATTATTTCAAAGTACGATAATCATTCCTAAAATCAACCTGAAACCCTCAATATCTCTCTAGTCTGATAGTATTAAATTTGCGATATTATTTCCATGAACTGGAACTATGACCAACTACTTCAATAGTCTTCTTGAGAATTAACTCGCTGCTGTCTATTGAAATACGCACCCTTGCAGCAGTTTTCTCTAGTATTTATCACTGCAAATTTTGTTGGCCATAAATAGTGCCGATTGCCGAATACCCAACCCTGAAGGGCCTAAAAAACAATAATTGTTCTTTAATGTAGAAATTTTCAGAAAAGTACAAGTTCCATGCAAACAGTTTCAGCACGTATAGTTGAAAGAAAATGAAGCAAAATTCAGTGTTGGTGTTTACCATTGCATTGCTTGTTCTGGTTTCAACTTTGGCGGAAGATCTTCCAATTCCGGGACATACGAAACATGAGTTGGGATTGAGACAGGAGAAAACAAGTAGTCATAGCGGGAGAAGAAGCAGAAGAAAGAGCGGAGAAGGAAGAAGAGGGCACGGCAACGGTAACGGGAGCGGCGGCCAAAGAAGACCTAGTGGATCACCGGCAAATTGTGACCCGTTATATCTCTTCTTATTTGGGAGCTGCGGTCAATGGCCATGTCAACCCGTATCCCCGTCGTCCGCCGATGGTTTCGGCGGCGCCGCTCGTCCCATTGCCGCCTCCAATTCCTCTTCCTCCACCAGCAATCATATATCCACCACCTTTGGTATCTTCTCCACCGGTGATAACTCAGCCGCCGCAGTCGCCGATTTCTTCCCCACCACATCCACCGCCGGTTGCTCCACTACCATCCCCGAAACCACCATCGCCTCCGTCACCTTCTCCATCACCTCCACCCTCATTAATCCCTTCTCCTCCTCCGCTATCCCCGCCGCCTCCTCCACCACCGGAACTACCTCCTATAATATACCCACCACCATTAGTCCCCTCACCACCAGTCGCCTTCCTTCTCCCTTCGCCGCTTCCGCCCCTTTTTATCCCGTCGCCGGAAATCTTCTCCACACCTCCGGCAGACGAAGTACTACCACCACCCCCACTTCTCCAAGTATTTCCTCCGCCGCTGGAACCCGAAATTCCGTTCACGCCAAACCCTCCTGAAACAGACCCTGGTGAAGAACTTCAAACTCCTGCACTGCCTCTGAACCCGGAAGCGCCGGACTTTTTCCCGCCTATGGTGGAAGAGATACCATTACCCCCGCCGGTTCAGTTCCCGGCGCCGGACGGAGATTCCCCACCGTTTCTTTAAAATTTCGCTTGACCTGCTTTACTTATGATCCATGTAATACGATGTACCTGTACTAATTCTCAAGACGGAGATTCCCCACCGTTTCTCTAAAAATCTTGTTTTTCTGATTTCAGTCCTTTCAATCGCCATTTCAAAGGGAATTTCTCCATGATCGTAAGAAATGAAAGCTTAACCTTGAAAGTAATTGCAAAAGGCAAAGGAAACAATTTACATTATTGCATAACCAGAAGTACAGAGATAATCAGACTCTGACATTTTGAATTCAACTCACTTTTTGAAGCTCTAACAACTTCAGCTTCTCAGCGGAAGACATGCCATCAGGATGATAGTTACAAAGTATAATCAGAGAAACAACAATAGATTCCAACTGATAATGTGCAATAAAGGACCAACGGAGCGATTGTATGCTTATTCTTCTGAAAACTATATATTTCAGGCTCATATAAATTTATGTCACATAAGATGTATATCAGTCATAACACTTGAAAATAAAATTGAAACAGAACTGGATCCCCGCAAAAAATACTTGAGAACAAGACTTGCTGTGGCCATTACTAGTAACTAAATGGTTCAGCAATGAATAAATCACAAAACCAATTGAGCACAATAACAAGTAAAATCTATGCTGTGTCTGTGTGATTTAAATGGCAGTCAACAACATTATACAGTCCGGCGGTCAACCAATAGAGAACACTCATTTCAACCGAACCGGGATACATAGTCCAACTCGAATGAAGCAAATTCCCTTAACTTACTCGGGGCATACACATAAATATTAACTAGAAGCAGCAGCCTGAATAATAACAAGAACATTAAATTGAGAAACACATCTCACCTTCTCAACCAATTTTTGAAGCATGAGATATCAGATGTTGCTGCTCAGGAGCCAGTTGATCAGAAAGTTGAGCTAGTTAATCAGAAAGCTTGCTCTGTTTCTGTAGATCAAGAGAAGAATGCAGCTTGCTCTGTTTCTGTTTGTTTAGACGAGCAACAAGATTAAGACGTGGCCGCCCGTTACTGCTTCCCTGGGAAAATACGTGATTGCACTTGAAGAGGCGTTGGTTTTATGTTCTGCACGGATGAGTCGAAGACGACGACGTTTTAATTAAAGGAGTTTTTTTGTATTCTCGCATCTCATGCGAGATGCGTTTTTCGTTTTCTTTAAATAAGTGTTAGCAGACAGTTTGTAGATTTGACGCAATAACAGAAATAAAAAAAAGGCGGAAAGCACAATTGTGCTTTCCCAATATCTCTGGTTCTCGATACGCAAGATCAACCGCAAACTGTTTCGATTGTGCGGTTTCTACACCAATTCTACTTGGGATCTTTTAACATGTATTTTTGGAGTGAATATCAAGTCAGTGCACTGTAACATAAGATATTTTAAACAGTTAATTACCACCAGCATTTCAGTATTATTTTTTACTAATCTTCAATTTTTCAAATTGCAAAGCTAATAACTTACACAATTTCTTCTTATTCTGTTCAGCTTTAAGAGCATTGTCGGCAACAATGTTCCTGATGCCTTTCATTAAGCCTCCCATTGTATGCAGCAGTTTCTTCTTGTTAATCTCTTTCAACTTCGCAAATCTCAACGGGCCTCATGAGCCCGTATTTGGCCTTATCCACGTGTTGTGTCCACCGTGCATGGGGGATTAATCGATTATTCCGGTAGTCGAATACCACAGGTTATAAAAAAATTTGCAAACCTCACATTCAATTCATTCAAAGAAAACTTTCTCTTCTCTGGTCTCAATTTCTTCAGCTCTCACCCAACTCCTTACAACCCAACCATACACCTTCACAAGCACTGTCCTTAGTTCTTCATTTTTACCCCCCGCATTCTCCTCAGTGTCTTTCATGCCCTACCTCATAAAATATGGCAGATCATTACTCCCATCGTCGATTACCAGCACCTGCTCCTGGATAGGATTCTGATCGGGATTCGAATTCAAATTCTCAGTTAATCGCACAATGGACAATGGATCACTGACATCCAAGCGATAGTCACCCCAGGTGCCGGCGGGAGAAGATTTTGCTCAAAAGTCCTTCAAGCTACGACAAATTATATCAAATTATAGCCGCTTTACACCTGCAGAATCTGAGGGAGTGAAAGAGTCATAGAGGTTTTAAATGACATGCTGACCGAAGCCGGACGATGGAGGTGATCGGAACTCGGAGATGTTAGGATAGATATTTTTGAGACAGATACTGATGGACGACTGAAGAGGTTGAGGAGGGAAGCGATTGGAAAACGAGAAGGGTTTAGGCTGATTCTGGTGCGTCGGCTCTCTTTTGAGATGTGCTCTAACGTCCTTTAGATAAGACGAAAATGATGATGCAGTTTCAAACTTAGGTTGGAATCGTCCGGAGAATGTGGAGGCAATTCGGAATCAGAGGATGAGGAGAACTGCCGTAGGTCTCGGCGGCGGACTGGCCATACACAGAGGTGGTGTTGAGTGATCGCTTCCATGTGTGGTGGCGCTTGTTGTACTTAGGTTTAGACGTGGCCGAAATGGCCAACTAACCGGCCCGATCCATGGGCCAAACCGTGACTGGTCCGCGGGTTAGCATTGTCAGGCTCGGATTGATTTTTCAGTGGCTTGCAACCATCGGGTCAGAAGTTCTAACCAACTCGATAGGGGTGTCCAACGATAGTTGTTTGCAATCAAGAATATGATTATATTTGCACTCAAGAATTACATAATGTTCATACATTCTTTCTCTTGATTCGTATCTCCTTTATAGGTCTACAATGATAAGAAGATGAAGATGGATCCCTTAATTCAAGGGACCCGTTGTTTACAAATCAAAGTTTGGTCAACTTTGCACACCTTCCATTGTGCCTTGAATAGTTAAAGTTGTTGTATCATTTAATTGTTTCATCATGTTGTCTATCTTTATTCTATTACTTCTCCTCAAGTTGAATTCAAGGTTCTTCAATTCCTAAATTGCTCAGTGTGCGTGCAAATGTTTGATGAATAATGTATGATCTGAACTCCCTTGCTTATATCCATTCTGTTTCATTGCACTCATGAATCGACCGAACCAAGCCCTAGGTGACTGCTTTAGACCATAGAGCGCCTTTTTTAGGCGACATACTTGATTTGTATTATGGGAGAAACCTTGTGGTAATTTCATATATTCCTCCTCCTGTAGATCTCCATGAAGAAAGGCATTCTTTACATCAAACTGATGAAGAGGCTAATCTAAGTTGGTTGCAATAGATAACAATACACGAACTGTGTCCAGTTTAGCTATTGGAGAGAAGGTTTAAGAGTAATCAATTCCGTATGTTTGTGTATAATATTTTGCTACCAATCTTGCCTTATATCACTCAATTTCCCCATCTGCTCTATGTTTGATAGTGAACAACCACCGACAGCCAACTGCTTTTTTTTTTCGGAGGGCAAATCACAACTCTTCTAGCTACGATTTTTCATAAGCGCATCCATCTCAACTTCCATCTCTTTGTGCCATTCTCCATGTTTTAGTGCCTCCTGAACTGTCTGAGGTAGGTGAACTGAATATAGAGCAATGGCATATGTTTGTCCTGAAGAACTGAGATGTTGACCCTTGACCAAATTGGCTATAGGATATTTTGTCTGTCAGGATTTATGGTCAAGTTCATACCTTTTTACTGGAACTCCCCTTGTACTTCTGTGAGGTAATGTATACCTTGGAATAGTGGGAATCATGGGATCACCTTATTCCATTAGGTCTCTTCATGATCAGTGGAAGTCATAGTACTAAGAGTTTGATCAAATTCAGAGACACGTACCTCAGGGATATCAGGTGGGGAAGTTGTTGGCATGGTAGATGAAGATAGGGCTGTAGTGGAGTGTTATATTGGAACATTACTTGATGGATTGTGTTGTACATTTTCTGGGACCACTCGGTCAAGTAGCCAGTCCAGTGTATCAGGCACAGTAGTGATAATCTCCTCCTAACCGAGGCTTTGACTGGCATAATAATACTCTGTCTCAACAAAATCATAGTCCATGGTTGTATAGAGTTTTCGTGTTTTAGGATCAAAACATTGATAGCCCTTTTTATTGACACTATAGACAACGAAAATACACTTTACAGCACGAGGATCCAGTTTAGTACGATCATCTTTAGAAACATGGACAAATACAAAGCAATCAAAGGCCCTTGGGTAAAGAGTGAGATTGGGAGGTACTGACCTGAGGCTAGAAAATGTTTGTAAAGGTGTCTTCAACTGAAGAATTTCAGTCAGAAGACATTTAAAAAGTATCCAGTGGTAGCAACAGCCTCAAGACAATAAGATTGAGGGACCCGAGAGTCTAACAATAGTGCCCGTGTGACCTCAAAAAGCGGGCCCGAGAGTCTAACAATAGTGCCCGTGTGACCTCAAGAACAAAGCGATTCTTACGCTCAACAACTTCATTTTGTTGCGGAGTGTGAGAACATGTAGTTTGATGAATAAGTCCATGAGTCCAGAAGAATTCCTGGAGGGAACTATTAATATATTCTCCCTTGTTATCTGAACGGAGAGTTTTTATGGTGACCTGAAACTGGGTTTGAACCATAGTGGAAAAATCCATAAATTTGATAGAGGCTTCAGACTTATTTTTCAGAAATTTAATCTACATCATTCGAGTACAATCATTAATAAATAGCATAAAATACCGAATTCCAAAAGAACCAGTAGTGTGTGGTGGACTCCAAACATTAGAATGTATTAAATCAAATGGTTTTGCAGCTCAAGTATTAGTCACTGGATAATTGTGATGATGACTTTTAGCAAGAACACAAGTCTCGCAATTCAAACTATCAAAGGCTTTTGAAGATTGAGGAACAGTAGCCGTAAATAACCCGTGTGTGGATGACCCGTACGACGGTGCCACAACCAAGCCTGTCGATTAGTAGACCCATGTGCCAACATACTTGTGCAAGGACCAACTACATCATCCACAAAGTACAACCCACGTCGCTCAGTGCCCGTCCAATAATCTCCCCCGTCCTAATATCCTGTAATAGACAAAAGGTCAGATATATTAGTGCACAACAATTGAGCTCCTTTGATACATGGCTTATTGATAAGAGATTGCATGATAATGATGACACAAATAGGCAATTTTGTAGTGTGAGCTTAGAAGTAATTTCAATAGATCCTGCTCCTTTAACAGGTGCAACGCCACCATTTGCAGTTTGAATAGATGTTCGTCGGGGAACAAAAGGATTGCAAATATCATCTAGATCATTAGTCATGGTGTCGGTGGCACCACAATCGAATACCTAAGATTTTTGAGTGGGACCCATTGGTGACGTGACCAAACAGGTCGTGGGTTGAGTATGCAAATAAGAGTGATTAGTGGGGTCCTAAATGAGAATATGAACTGCCCAGGGACCCAACTACTGAATCCAAACTGTTCAGGGACTTCATAGTGGAAGCAATTGTCGGCGAAAACTCCGATGCAAATATCCCAATATTTGAGGACGAACATGATATTTTTGGGGTTCTAGCTGCCATTTTAACTAATCCCGGGGACTGATCTGCAAAATTGGAAATCAACAAAAGACATTTTGATTTTTTAGCCCTACCAGTCTCCTTCTTCTCCCTATCGTGTGCCGCAGCAACTATAAGTCCGACCGCCCCAAAGTTTGTTCTGCCGTTTTTTAAGCTGCTGGTGACCTCGTCGTTACCCATGGCAGCCGCGGCGGAGCTGACCCTCTTGCTCCTCTTTCTCGGATTGGGTCAATTCGTAGGGTAACCAATCCGTTTATAACATTCTTCCCTGTTATGGTCGCCCCACCGACAATGCTCACACCATAGTTGGGATTTCTCACCTCTGTCGGGATGTCCTATCCATTTATAGCAATTTTCTTGATTGTGGCCAGTTCTTTGGCACTCATCACACCACAATCGGGATTTGTCGGTGGTCTCACTATTGTGGGTACGGACGCCGCCGTGCAAGGTGCTGGTCGTGTGGATTCAGTTGCTGTAGTCCAAATGAAAAATACCACGGCGAGTTTGTTCGTGGCGAACTGCGGCGTATGCGGCCTCGACTAAAGGTAGAGGTATTTTCTTGAGTATATCACAACGATTGCCATCATATATATATAGTTAACTGCAAATAAAAACTCGCCGTGGTAATATCATTCGCAGATTCCATTAGATTCTGTTGGCGCCATTAAATGTCTCGCCAAAGACGTTGAACGTTGCTAAATAATTGCTCCAGTGTCCTATCCCCTATTTTTGCTGATTCGCCTTCACTGTAATATCGTAGAGTTGAAGGGAATTACTAGTGCTGCCAAAAGTGGTTGACAAAGCTTTCCAAAGGTCACTGGCCGTGGGACATTCAGCGTATTGGGTCACCAAAACGGGATCTATAGAGTCGAGTAACCAGGTACACACAGTGAGCTCACTTTGCTCCCATCTTGCAAAGTCTGGTTCTGATTTTGTCGGAGGTCGAGGGTCACCAGTGAGATGACTAAGGCGACCTTGTCCTCCGACGGCAACTCTCATGAGTTTGCTCTAAAGAGGATAATTGTCATTGTTGAGTTTGACGCAGATTGAGATGGGTGTCTCGGAGGTATTGAGATGAGTAAGTGGAAAAATTGAATGGTGAAATCTGCCAGGACGATCGTGGCTGGTGTTACCGAGGGACGGCCACCCTCTGCGGTAGACAAGTCATGATCGTCGGGGTCCTGAACATTAGTCATCCGAGGTATATGATGAGAAAAAAGCGTCGAGTCAGAGAATCGGTGGCTCTGATACCATGTTTGCACTCAAGAATATGATTATATTTGCACTCAAGAATTAGATAATGTTCATACATTCTTTCTCTTGATTCGTATCTCCTTTATAGGTCTACAACGATAAGAAGATGAAGACGGATCCCTTAATTCAAGGGATCCATTGTTTAAAAATCAAAGTTTGCTCAACTTTGCACACCTTCCATTGTGCCTTGAATAGTTGAAGTTGCTGTAGCATTTTTGTTTCATCATGCGTCTGTCTTTATTCTAACAATAGTGTGATAGCGGACTGCCGTCAACCGCTGCCACTAAGTTGCCGGATAGAATCCGCGGATTCGCAATCGCTATCCGCTGTACCATTATCTTTATATCGCCAACGTTAGCAGATTTTCGATACTACTTCTAATAAAATGAAATTAATAAATCATGAAACCTGAAGCCATGACATGGAATGCAATAAATGAAAAAGCCTAGATCCGTGACATGAAATGCAATAAATAAAATCCAAACTTGTACATGTAAATTTGTAATTTTTCGAATTTGTCTATCCAATGAATGTTTCAAGTAGGCCTGAGCAGTGGAGCGGGCGAAACTGGAATAGCCCGTTCCGCATTCCGCCCGCGAAGGATGCGGAACCGAAACATTGGTTCCGTATCCGCCCACGAAAAATATTGTTCCGCATCCGCACACACCTCAAAAATTCATGGGTAGATGCAAAATCCGCAAATTTTGCATAATTTTGTGGGTGGGCAGATGCAAAATCCACAAATTCTGCGTAATTTTGCGGGAGGGCAGATATAGAATCCACGGATTCCGCGTAAGTACATATACCTATAAAAAAAATGAATAAATAAATAAATAAAAATCGCGGGCGGGCGGATGTGGAACCCCGCAAAATCTGCCCACATATATTTTGTATTTAAATAAAAATAAATATATCAAAATAAATTTATGTGGGCGGATGCGGATTCCGCAAAGCAAAAAATCTTCTTTCCGCATTATGCCCGCATAATTTTGCGGAACACAAATTTTCATCTGCATCTGCACCGCATTTCACGCGGATGCAAACTTGGCGAATACGGGCGCGAAATTTCTGCATCCGCTACCCAGGCCTAGTTTCAAGTTAAACAATTAACACAAGACAACAAAACAAACCAATTTCAAATGAAAATTTAACTTCAAGTTCAAATTTAACATGCAACACAATAAGTTACAGTCCAAGACTCCAAGTTCATCTTCATATACAACCTCAACCTCAACAATTAACAAGTTAAAGTTCAACAATCCTCCATTCAACCTCAAATTCAACATAAAAGCCACATCATGAGTTCTTGTGGAACTTGATTTCAACTCTACAAACAATGCAAAGTTACAACATAATAGTAAAGTTAAAGCGTACGAAAATTAAAAGTAAAGACAAGCAAAGTAATGGTAAAGTAATATACCTATATCTAACTCATATGTTTGTACTATGTGCCATCTATAGCATCTATCTCTTCCAAAATTGTATTCAACCAATTTTGTGCGCATATGAGGGCCTTTGTTGTGCCTGGTGCCATAGAACTCTGGATAGCATCCAAGGCTCGTCCGCCAATGCTGAAGACAACTTTCGATGGCACAGTAGAAATTTGTATGGCTAACACATCTCTCGCCATCTTTGATAATACTGGGTAATTGAATTCATTGGCCCTCCACCAATTCAGAATATCGAAGTTCTTTGTGGATGCCACACAATTATCTTCCGAATACTTATCAAACTCTAATTTTGGATTAGCCCATTTAACCTGCTTCTTGAAAGGGTTAAAACCGGCCAACATGACACTTGCTTTTGAGGCCATTTTTTTTTTTATTAACTTCACCCTCGTGTGGTCTCTTCTTAGATTTAGGTTTCATGGCTCCTCTCTTTTGAACAGTTGGGGTTCGCACCTTTGACTCCACAAGTTGGTGGCAGATTCTTGATGTCTCAAATGAATTTTCGATGGAATGTCCATCTTATTGTGTTGTCCCATACATAATAGTTGGTACAAGTTCCTCTAACACTTGATTCATGATGCAGAAAACACCATATATACTGATATTGCTGATAAGACTTGGAAGAGAAACTAGGGTTTGGTCACAATAAAGTCTTATTTATTGAATAAAAGCCCTTAGGCTTATATAGTATATATTTGCAACATATTGCTAATAGGTCCCTAAACTACATATAAATACTAACACTACCAATCAAGATGGGTGTAAGATATTCATTAAGTCCATCTTGTCAAATAGTCTAACCAAGTCTAACGAACTAAGAAGCTTAGTCAGACCATCAATGACTTGCTCCTTGATGGCTACATGTTTCATCCCTAGTAGTCAACTATTCAACTATCATTGATGAAGAACCTATTAATCTTCACATGCTTGGTTCTATCATGCTGCATGAGGTTGTTGGCAAAACTGATTACTGACTTGTTATCACACAACGATTTCATCTGGATCCCTTGATCTATCATGAGCTCCCCCAACATAGATCTCAACCAAATCATCTCTTCAACTCTCAAGGACATGGCTTTGTACTCTACTTCGCATGTGGAACGAGCAACCATCAATTGTTTCTTACTCTTCTATGAAACCAGATTGCCTCCTACGAAAATGCAATGTGCAGATGTTGACTTCCTGTCATTGGCACAGATAGCCCATTCTGAATCACAGTAGCCCTCAATTTTTAGGTTACCATTCTTCCGAAAGATCAGTTCCTTTCGTATTGCGCTTTTAAGATACTTCAAATCCGGTACACTGCATTTAGGTGTCCTTTCCTATGATTATGCATGCAGCGGCTCACCACACCCACAACAAAGGATTTATCTAGACGGGTATGGCTCAGATTTATCAACCGGTCCAACAATCTCTGGTACCTCTTTCTATAAATTAGTTCACCTGCCTCTGCACTCAACTTTGACTTCTAATCATTAGACACACTAGCAGGCTTGCAACCAAGCATACCTGTCTCATTGAGCAAATTTATGACATACTTCAACTCGGACAAAACAATCCCCTTTGACCCATGAGCTGCCTCAATCCCAAAGAAGTATCTTAGATGTCACAAGTCCTTCACTTCAAATTCTTTTCCCAATCTCACCTTCAGTTTTGCAATATCATACTCATCATCACTAATGATGGTCATATCATCCACATACACTTCGAACATCGTGATATGACCTCCATCTTGTCTTAGAAAGACATTATGGTTTGATTTGCTAATACCCCATACCAAACATCGCTTTTCTATACCTGTCAAACCAAGCTCGAAAGATTGCTTCAATCCATATAAAGACTCCCTGAGCCTGCAAACCTTACTCACCATCTTGATGGTGCCAAAGCCAGGTGGAATCTCAATGTACACATGTTTTAACAAGTCATCATGACGAAATATATTCTTCAAGTCAAGTTGGTGTAACTTCCACCCCTTATTCGCTACTATGGAAATAAGGTGCTCATCTTTCCTACGAGTGCGAAGATCTTATCACTGTCGATAACATAGGTCAGATTATCCCCCTTCGCCACCAACTAAGCCTTGTAGCGCTCAACTCGACCTTTCAGGTTTTGCTTCACAATGAGGACCCATTTGTATCCAACTATTTTCTTGCTAGTGATAGTGATTCTAGTTGCTAGGTTTTGTTCTTTGCAAGAGCCTCAAGTTCTCCTATCATTGAGCATTCATTGCATCTTTGAACATTGTCTCTACCCCTAAGTGTTGGTAGGTTGCAAATGAAGTGTGAGAATAAGAAATAAGGTGAGTAATATCATATGGTAACCCATATCGGCCAGGCGGGATCCCCACATTATTGCAAATAGTCTACCTTACCAGTAGGGGAGAGGAATCATATCACCCAGAGAATCAGAATCTGGGTGGTCTATGGTACGTGCGAAAGGTGAAGGTGTCTCCTAAATTCAGTCAGGCAACGACACAGGACGTGGGACAAGCGACTCTACTGTATCCTTTCTTCTATGTCATTGGTGTCCCGTGTACACTATCGGCTCTCCCTGAGTCTAAGTCTCTCTCTCTCTCAATCGGCTCCCCTAAGCCCGAGTATCCCTCTCACTATTTGACTCCTCATCACTCAACACCTCCACAACCATTTCCACAATCAACTCAATAACCAGACAAGGACAAGAAATGTGCCAATTCTCATTCTCCGTGGCTCACCACCATCACAGCACTCCCACCCTCTCGCCGTATACCTCTAGTATCTGCCGAGTCTTCAAAGAATGAGGATACAGAATAGGAGAAGTATGACTCATGCTCCCGAAAAGTGACATCCATACTCACAATCAGTCTTCTCTCTACTGGACTCCAACATACATATCCCTTTTGAGTGCTCAAATATCTCACAAAGACACGTGATTTACCTCAGATCCAGTTTTTCTACCCCATGTTCTATTATCTAGCACAAAGCAGACACAAGACAAGTTTTCCTTTCTACTAACCCATTCTGCTCTTGTGTGTATGGACAAATAGTCTGATATTGAATACTCTAAGATGATAGATACTTCGCAAATGCATTGTTGGTATGCTCCGTCCCATTATCAGACCGTAAAGATTTCACCACTGCTCTATACTAACTCTGAACTCCTTTGTGAAAATCTCTAGAGCAAGCAAGTTTATTGCTCTTATTCTTCATAAGATAAAGTCAGGTAACACGAGAGCAACGATTAATAAAAGATACGAAATATCAAAATCCATTTAATGTTGTTCTGGGACAAGAACCCCATACATCATAATGTACCAAATCAAAGATACAAAAGCCCATACTACAAGAGCCAACATATGAGCTTTTGGTGTACTTGCCCAACTCACATGAATCAAAACAGTTTGTCTTTACTAACTTTTTGAAACAGGGATACAGTCAACTCAAAAGCGAGAAGGATGGATGATCCAAATGGCTATGGTGAAGTAGCAATAAGTCTTTCATACTTCTCTTTTCTCTTCCAGAGCTCTCCACTATGGACAAGAGAGTTGAGTTTATTCCCTTTCGATTCATGTACCAATCCCAAGAATCATGCCCGTCCTTTTTTTCTCGAAAGATCACCTTTGGAATATTAAACAGATGATATAATGTTAAGTTTGGCTTGGAAAACTAAATGAAATGATCTTCTAAATGTATAATAATTCTGACCGAATTCTTACAATAGAATAGAACAGTATTGCTATGGAAACACAGATGCAAAGCTAGATTTGAAGGACTGGAGAAAACAACGGATCAAATTTGGAGGGAAGTAAGAATGATAATCTCTGATTTATTTACACTGCCTAACATTTATTTTAAATTAAAAATGCAGGAATCCAGGTTGCTGAAAAATCTACAACTCAGAGTTAACTGGAAGAAATCAATGCATACCCAATTGGTGAGATGGAACAAACCGCCTCTAGGCTGAGTTAAATTCAATTCGGATGGAAGCTGTCAAAGCAACCCCGGGCCAGATGGGGGGGAGAGGAATAATCAGAAATGCACAAGGGGACTTCCTCGCAGCATACTCCATAAACTTGGGCCTTGGGAAAAACAACTTTGCAGAACTTCAGGCAACAACTATGGGGCTAAAGATATGTAAATAGAAGGGATGGCAAACTATTATTCTGGAAATGGACTCTCAGTTACTAGTTCACTGGTTTAACCAGAACCAATGCACCCCATGGTATCTTTGGGATTATTGGGATCAATTCAAACAAGCTCAAGGGGAGGTTAGAGTACAAATCACTCATCAACTAAGAGAGGGCAATCAAATAGCATATTACCTAGCAAAAAAGGGACCTGATGGTATCACTGAAACTATTTGGCATGAACAACAACTCCCAAGACAAATAAAAGGACATCTCAGACTGGACAAAGGGGGTCTCCCAAACATGCGCATAGACTAGAAAATAGGGAGAATTCAAACAGATTCTAGTCAAGATAGAGCGCTAGACTTACCATTTAACCCCTTTCTTCATATGCTCAAATGATTGTCAAAGAAAGAGCAAGGGGCTATTGTACAGGTTTTGATGCCACCTAAATACATCCCATCTTTTTATTATATATTATGCTATTTTGTATTAAAAAAGAAGAAGAATAGAACAGTACTGAGCTAGATCATATTATTAGAATGTCCGAAGAGGTAGAGGCTAGAGCCTAGAGCAGAACTTGTAATTGTAATTCTTCAGCTCCCCAATACCTGCATTGCACATCCAATGGAAAAATAATTCTCCAAGTAAATCTATGTTAACTCAATGTAGTAAATATGTAAGACAAAAACACGGTACAAAGTACAAACAATTTTACAAAATCTGAAATTAACTAAATTGAACCTAAATGAAATATGAAATTAACTCAATGCAAATTGCAAACCAAAAAATTAAATCTGAAATTAACTCAATGCAAACTGAAATTAAACCTACACTACAGCCTAATTAGCAAATCTAAATTGAACCTAAATGAAATCTGAAATTAACTCAATGCAAACCTAAATGAAATCTGAAATCAGAAATTAATTCAATGCAAACCGAAATGAAATCTAAAACCAGAAACTAACTCAATGCAAACCGAAATAACCCTACATAGCACAAGCAATTAGCAAACCTAAATTGAACCTAGGAACTCATCAGTCATCTCAATGCAAACGAAATCTGAAATTTGAAATCTGAAATCTGAAATTGACTCAATGCAAATCGAAATTAGACCAACGCTACAACACCCTAATTAGCAAACCTAAATGAAACCTAAATTAATTTTGAAATTTACTCAATGCAAACCTAATTGAAATCTGAAATCAGAAATTAGCTCAATGCAAACCAAAATAAAACCTACACTGCACAAGTAATTAGCAAACCTAAATTGAACCTAAGTGATATATGAAATTAACTCAGCAGTCATCTCAATGCAAACCAAATCTGAAATAAACTGAATGCAAATCGAAATTAAACCTACACTACAACACCCTAATTAGCAAACCTAAATGAAACCTAAATTATATATGAAAGTAACTCAATGCAAACCTACATGAAATCTGAAATCAGAAATTAACTCAATGCAAACCGAAACTAAATCTACACTGCACAAGTAATTAGCAAACCTAAATTGAACCGAAGTGAATCTGAAATCAACTCATCTCAATGCAAAACAAATCTAAAATTTAAAATTAACTAAATGCAAACAAAAATTAAACCTACACTACACCCTAATTAGCAATCCTAAATGAAACCTAAATGTTATCCTAATCAACTAAATTATAAGAGTTGGGAGGGGCCGTGTAGGCACGATGGAGACGAAAAGAGGATGACAGATAGAGGTTGCGTTGGAGCTGGACAAGACAAACGAGAAAGAAGTCGAGCTCGAGAAGTCAAAGGAAGTCAACGAGAAGAGTCGAAAATTCTGAAAAGGGCAAGAGGCAAAGCATTCGAAGTGAAATAAAAAAGGTGAAGTATAAACCGCCACCGCTAACTTAGAGAATGATGAAAATAGATCTGTCACTGCAACTCTTATCGCTACCGCGCTTTCGGCGGCGGATTTCTGCCACTATCGCTAATCGGTGGATAGCTCTACGATCCGGTAGTTGATCCGGTGGGTGTTGCCGGATTTATTTTAAGAAAATTAATATTAAAAAAATTCCAAATCAGACCGAACCTGTGGTCTGATCGGCTAAAACCAACAATATTAAAATAGAAAATAACAATAAAATATTAGAATTCTAATTAAGAAATATAAAAATAATAAATTATTAATATTTTAATAAAATAAAATAATAATATATATTTTTAAAGTTATCATTGGCCCGCCGGGCCTTAACAACTATTTTTTTAAAAATATTTTTAAATTTTCTACACCTATTAATACTTCTCCACCCCCTTTATTTTATTCACAATAATATCTAATCTTCTCTTCATCTATTCTCAATTATTCCCTGTCTTTAAATTTTTCATTCCTGTGCATTTTCTTTAGCAATTTTCGCATTTCATTTTTTCTACCGCAATAATGTCATCGAAGAGAATTCTTATTTTTCATTCCTTGATTTCGACGTTGTATTGGTTTTGAAGATTTGATTGATTTTAATTTTGAGTTGGGCGAGTCAAATACACCACTACAGGTTATGAAGGTGGGGGTGGAGGTGGAGGCGGTAACACCATCTTCTTCGCGTGGTCATGGTAGTCATCCCCCCTTCATCACCCGGTGTCTCAAACTCAAGAGCGGTCTGTTGAGAAAATGAACACCTCCCGAATTTTTAATGAATTTTTCGACAAAATTCAAAATCCTGAAAGAGAGCTCGACTGTGTTGGGTAAAGTGTATGTTATGTCAAAAGAAATTTCACTTAAAAAATGTACGATTTAAATTTGTAATTTTTGAAATTTCATTTTTAGATTTTGAATTTTATTTTTATTTTTTTAAACTTTAATATTTTTTTAAATTCGTTTTTTTAATTTTTTTTTAATTTGAATATTTTTTTTAAATTCGTCTTTTTTTAATTTTTTTTTTTTAAATTTGAATATTTTTTAAAATTTAGAATTTTTAAATCAAGCCCCTGTTTTGCGCAGCCTTCTTAAAATTATAATTAGATTATAAATGTTGTAAACTATAAGATCTGCAGAGAAGTAAAAGAGAGAAAGTAGAAAGATCGTCAAAAGTCTCACGTATATTCTGTTTGGTTCCTCTATATATAGAGATAAGAATTAGATAAGGACTACAATTACAAAAGT
>JAOWBN010038013.1:0-10053 GCA_028565015.1 Pinguicula moranensis | reverse complement strand
CATAATATACATATACAAACCTCAAGGAACAAAATGATTTTCATCATCCAGTATACATGAAACTAACAAGAGCACAACGCTCTAGATCACACTGTCACACTAAACTAACACATAGTACATATACCTTAAAGCATTTCCATCTCTTATCAGTGGTTTCTTTGTCAACTGGAGTTGGCGGTGCTAGGAGTCTTTTATGTAGTATGAGCACAGACGTAAGGACTTGGTGGAATGCTTGATTGATAGTCTAGCCGCTGCGTTGGAAATCGATTTGCAAGATCCTATTTTTTTGGTGGTGGGAAAGTGTCCGAAGGAAGATAACCACCTTCTCAACCATAGACACAGAGTGATCGTCAGTTAAACTGCAGTCATCATGTAAATCTTTGCACAACTCAGTGAAAGCTTTGTTGCACATCCTGAGGTTCTTGAAACATTCCCTATATGACTCTTGAGTTATCCTTTCAATGAAAGCCAACCTTTCAGAGATCTTGTCCAATAACAAGTACCTAGGAGGTTCCTTCCGATCACGTCTGCGCTTACGCGTTAATTTGCCCTTATTTTTTTTTTCATTTTCTTCTATTGATATGATAAGAGGCAGCACACTGGTGAAAATTCTTGAGCACAGCAGCACTATCGCAACCTCCACAATATTCATAGTCGAGTTCTACATAACCAAAATATTTGGGGTACTATGATAACTAATGACTCTAAGCTTTCCAAAAGACAACCATTTCACTCACTGAAACTGTACTGAAATCACATACAAACTGCTAGCCCTAATGACTGAAATCACAGCTAAAGATTCATAAATTCCACATTGGTTGTAAACATTAAGTCAGTTGAAAAACCTAAAGTACAGGGAATATAGCCCTAATCACATAGTAAATATATCCCTAATCACATAGTTGAAAAACCTAAAGTCGATTGAAGCCCCTAAATTAGAGTAAATATAGCCCTAATCACGAAAATGAAGAACCTCACTACCAGAATCCTAACACATATCAGAGAAATTGCACAAAAACAAAATGTACATACAAAATCTAATGAAAACTAGTAAAATCGAAGAAATCTAGCCACTGCAATCGTCTTTCAGTGAAACGAAACTTAACACATATCGTACAAATTGAATCAGAACAGACAATCGATACAAAATATAATGAAAACTTGTAAAATAAAGAAATTTACCCTACATACTCAAATACAGAAAGCTAAAATGCAACTTTACGCATCTCGTAAAAAAGAATCGAAAGGAACAATCTGAAAATTTTCAAAACCCTAGATCTAGATCTGTCCGCGGATAAATGTGTGTAAAAAGTAAAGGACAACAGATTTTCAAGACGTAGGGAACAAGGTGAATGTTACACTGCCGTCGAGATGATCGTACGTCGACATCGCCGGAGAATGGACAGTGGAGGAACAACGGTTCGAGTGGGAGATGAATCAACGCTCTTCTATCTCGATCATAACGTTTGGTGATCCGTCGGATTAGGGTAGGTATATATACCTGGCGTAGTCGTAATAAATATGAAAAAGAATGGCTATTTTGTAACTTCATAGTTGGGAAGAAGGCGGATAACTCAATCCGCCCAACTTTTTCGCACAAAATTGGCGAACAAAATGCGACTTAATTTTGGGTCCATCCCATTTCATTTGGGCCACGGGATAAAAACTGTGTGGCTACCAAACGTCACCTAAACATGGTTAACAACTAGTAAGCCCAAGTTAACCGCCTTCTGACTGGGTACCAAACTGAGCCTTAGATTCTTATCGCGTTTAACCCTTTAGTAAATGCATTATTTGCAGATGTCTGGTTGATTAAGTGGCAGTAGTGAATGCTCGCTTGATGCTGATTATTTAGTGGAGATGAGGGAAAGATTTAAGGAGGTTAATCGATTTTCTAGTTATTTCAAAACTGTAATCGAAGTGAAAAACACGACGAAATGATTGAATTGAAAAACAATTGAAGCAGTTAGTTTCGGGGGGAAATTCCCACTCTGTTTGCTTTTTGCTTTATCGAAGGAAAAAAAGTGTATGTTAATTACAAACTCCAACGCTTATATACAAACCAAAAGAATCGCTAATTACTTAAATAAAACGTGTAAACAATGTGGGTTGTAAATCCAATGAAGATCGATGGCATTTCTTTACAAGGTTAGGGATTATACATCATAGAAGCTGCCCTTATACTCTCCAGCAGAATGGGAGAGAGGAAAGAAAGCACAGATTGTTGTTGCAAGTCGCAAGAGCATTGCTGTTTCAGTCAAAATTATGTAAGAAGTTTTTGGGATGAAAGTGTTCTTACAGCCACCTATCTGATCAACTGGTGTCCAAGCTCAGTTCTTAACTGGAAATTTCCTTTTGAAGTTCTGCAGAATGAAAAGCCACACCTTGATGGTTTGAGGATTTTTGGATGCTTGTGTTTTGTTCTCAATAATGCTCTAGGCAAAGATAAGTTTGATCCACGCTTTTCCCGTGGTATTTTTGTTAGATATGCAGCAGCTCAAAAGGCTATAAGGTATACATTCAAAGTACCAAGAAAATTGTGATATCTAGAGATGTTAAATTTTTTGAATCTGTCTTTCCCAGTTCCTGTGACTTGAATGATGCAAATTTGAAGGAGACTTTATATGCCTCTTGTCGATGATGATATTGAGATTTTACTTGCCACCACTGAGGGTCAAGGTCTAGCAACTGATGTTTGTACAACTCACTCCCCAGCTTCAGATGTGCAAGATACATTACCTGAAGAAAATTTGGAGGAAGATTTTGCAGTGCAGGAGAGCCCTGCTTCCTCCACTTCCTTGCAGCATTTTGATGCATCCACAATATTTCCCCCAGTCAGGCGCAGTTCAGGACCACATAATCCACCAGCCTAACTATCAGATTTTTATACCACCTCTGTAGATCCACAGAATGTTGCTCCCTCTTCAGATACTACTTGTTATTTTTCTAGTCATTACTGTGAATTTGCATCTAACCCCTCCTCTGTTATAGAACCTAAGCACTATAACCAGTCTAGGACAAATCAAAAATGGATTGATGCCATGCGCAGTAAGCTAATTGCTCTTAAGGACAATAATACATGGGAGATCACAGATTTACTTGAAGCAAAAAGGCCATTGTGTCTAAGTGGGTCTATAGAAAAAAAGTTCAAGCATGATGGCATAGACCATTACAAGGCACGGTTGATTGTTAAAGGATACACTCAAGTTGAAGGTGAGGATTTTGATGAAATTTTTAGTTCCATTGCCAAGGTGGTTACAGTCCGTTTATTCTTTGCTGTTGCTGCTGCTAAATGTTGGGGTGTCCAGCAGTTAGACATTAACAACGCATTTTACATGGACTTTGGAAGAGGAGGTGTTTATGCATCCTCTCCTTGGTTTTGATGGGGCCAAGAAAGGTTAGGTTTGTCGCTTAAAGAAGTCTCTTTATGGCCTCAAACAAGCGTCTAGACAATGGAATCTGACTTTCACAACAGCCCTCACAGGTTATGGATTCAGCCAATCCTACAGTGATCCTTGTTTTTTTTGTGCTGCATTCTGTTTCTTTTCAGCTATTCTTATTGGTGTATGTTGATAATGTTATCATCACTGGGAATTCTACCTCAGAGATGCAGAAAGTTAAAATGCTTTTACATGACACTTTTATCATTAAAGACTTGGGATCAACCATATTTTTTCTTGGAATGGAGGTTGCAAGATCATGTGTTGGTTTGTATATTAGCCAACGCAAATACATCAGGGATCTTTTGAGTGATTGTGGCTACCTAGATAGTACACCAGTTTCTACTCCTCTTCCCTGCAATATGAGGTTTGATGCTGAACAGTATGAGTCCTCTCCTCCTAACCATAATCCTGAAAAGTACAGGAGGATCGTTGGCCAACTTCTTTATCTGAACTACACTAGACCGGGGCAACAACTTAACCAGTATGTTTAGCATCCCCATGATGTTCACTGGAGTGTTTTGGTTCATGTGCTGCGCTACTTGGCCAGTCATCCTACTTTAGGCCTTTTTTCCCAGTTCTTGTGCTTTGAAGCTAACTGCCTACAGCGATGCCGGCTGGGGCAGTTGCAGAAGCACTTGCCACTCCTTGACAGGCTATTATATCTTCCTTGGGCCTAGTTTGATCTCTTGGAAAACTAAGAAACGGCCTACTATTTCCTGCTCGTCTACTGAAGCAGAATTCTAGGCAATGGCTGCATCTGTCAGAGAGATTCTCTTGCTCTCCTATGTGTTGACTAATTTCAGGATTTCTATTCCTCTTCCCATATCCTTTTGGTGTGATAATCAAGTTGCCTTAAACATCACGGCTAACCCTGTGCACGAGCATACGAAGCACATTGAAATAGATTGTCACATTGTTAGGGACCAATTCAAGACTGGTTTTATTCTGCCAGATTATGTTTCTTCTCATGAGCAGCTTGCAGATCTCTTTACTAAACCTCTTGCTGATGTTGCTTTCTCATATTTGTTGTCCAAGATGTGCTTATGGGGTTCTCATCTTGAGGAGGGGATGATGAAGAAATCCGCAGTGTTAAAACAGGGGATTTCCCCTGTTTCGGTGAACAGAGCAGAGCAAATTCCAGGATGAAAGAAGATTTGACGTGTCATTTATCAACCAATGACATTGCGCATAATTGCTGACTAGGACAACACAATCATTGGTGGACCATGGCTTTATCAGAACATCGAGAGTTGACAAATTATGCCCCATTGTATGTTCTAATAATCTTAACACCTCGATGATACTGATTTTTCACCCAGGACACAATTTTCAAGAAAACTAGGCACTTGTTTTTTAAAACGAAATAGGTAAGTCCAAGTACATCTACTCTTATCATTCACCACTATCAAAAAGTATTGTCAATGACTAAGAGTTTCTATTTTATATGGCCCCCACATATCAACATGGATAAAGTCAAAACAGTTAGCAGATATATGTACACTGTTAGGAAAACTCAATCTGCATTGTTTTGAAATTGTACAAACTTCACAGATATATGATAATTCCTTTACATACACTGTTGGCATTGTAGACATTTTCTTTCTCAATACATCATGAGACGAATGTCCAAGCCTACTGTGTGAAAGTGATGAATCTATAGCTACATATGTTCCATCAACACAACCTCTTTATCAACTCTACCATCATACTATAATTTTTTTTCTTCAGAAATGTAAGATATTATTTTTGTACTCTAGTTACTTCTTCCTGATGAAACGATGCTTTGTTTAGTATAACAGCTCTTTGATCACTCTTACTACAGCTAATATCTGCCCAGTCTTAAATTTCTGCAGCAAACAATAATTAGGAAGAAATTGAAATAGGATATCTGAGGTCTTGGACAAATTCTTCACTGATAGTGAATTGTATTTAAAACTAGGTAGATATAGGCAAGATTTCAGAATAACAACACAGGACAATGCAACATCACCACTATGTGTCACTGATTTAGTGCTCTCATCAGGTAGCCAAACCAGAGTAACATTATGCATCATAGACAACTCAGTACACATGTGGCTTGTTGCACCTATATCTATAATCCAATCCTGAATTGCTATGTAAGATCTATAAACAACAGCAATAGAAGACATGATAGAAGTACCTACAAAGTCACCAAATTGGAAAAGATTAACCTAATCAGCAGGCTCCTTTCCTTTCATTAAACGACTCATATCCCTCTGCGTATTTCCAATGAGTTCATTGATGTTTCCTTCTGAGCCATAATCCAATGGTGTATTCCACTTCTAGTTTCAATGACATTCGCAACAGTATTACTTCTATCACCCTTCCTTTGATCATTCAAATGCTCTGGATAGCCTTTAAGTTTATAGCACTGAGACACAACATGTCCAGTCTTTCCATAATGTGTACAATCCTTCAATTTATTACAATCTGCCATTATATGCCCACTTTTCCCACAATTTGCACATTTCACTCCACTCCTGTCCACTCTAGACTTTCCAGCATCATCTTTCTTCCATCCTATGGACTTTGCCAACATTGAGCTATTAGGATCATCACGGCCAGTCATATGAACACTCACCTCTTTATTCTTTTCAAGTGTAGCGATCATGCTGTAAACCTTTTCAATACAAGGTAATGGGTCCATATTCACTATCCTTCCCCTCTCAGAGTCATATACCGCATTCAATCCCATAAAAAACTCCATTACTTTGTCTTCATTCTAACTTTTCTTCAACAGTATGCCTACTTCTCCTTCTATATGTGGAACTGGTCTTAACTAATCGTATTGATCCCATAACATTTTCAAACTACCCTTAGTGTTCACATACTATCTGATTCGACTGTCTTAAGGCTGCAATACTTCTCTTAATATCAAACAAGTGTGACAAATTTGATGTTCCGAATCTCGTCTCTAAGTTCTCCCATAATTATTTTGCATCATGCACAAACATAAATTGCTTAGTCAATTGAAGCACCATTGCATTTTTAATCCAAGAGCAAACAAGGCTATTTGCATGTTTCCATTTCAGATATAGATGAAAATTTTCATCAGGTTTCTTTAGGCTACCATCAACGAAGCCTACCTTCAGTTTTGCTTCCAATGCTGAAATCATTCCACTCCTCCATATGAGGAAGTTTGTCCCTGTCAACAATGTGGTGACCAGCTGCATTCCAGGGCTTTCAGTTCCATGAACAAGCAGCTGCTCTTCAACTAAATCATCTAATTTGCTACCGATCTGACTTTGCATCGCCGCAGCTAACTCCATTTCTTCATTCATATCATCTTTTCCCATTTCAATCGATCAATTGCGCGCAACAATCAACAACTAACCTAAAACCACCCTGATACCATGTAATCGAAGTGAAAAACACGACAAAATGATTGAATCGAAAAACCGTTGAAGCAGTTAGTTTTCGGGAGAAAATTCCCACTCTTTTTTCTTTTTGATTTATTGAAGGAAAAAAGTGTCTGTTAATTACAAACTCCAACGCTTATATACAAACCAAAAGAATCGCTAATTACTTAAACAAAACCTGTAAACAATGTGGGTCGTAAATCCAATGAAGATCCATAGCAATAAAGCCATGGTCCACCAATGACTGTGTTGTCCTAGTAAGCAATTATGCGCAATGTCATTGGTTGATAAACGACACGTCAAATCTTCTTTCATCCTGGAATTTGATATGCTCTGTTCAACGAAACAGGGGAAATCCTCTGTTTTAACACTTCTGGAGCAAAGAAGCTGAACTCCATCGTTGCTACCTGGCTGTGCTGCGGAATTCTTCATCAAAAAATTTGATTGGTTTGATAGACTTGAGCGTCCATGGAAGAGAAAAGGAGGATATAATATCCCTCAAGTTGTTTGTGTTGTGATTTATGGCCTCTGGGTTTTTATTGCTCATGTGTTCATCAGCCTTTTTCATTAGTTACTTAGTAAAATGTTTTTCTTATCTTATTCTAAGAGCCAGTGAGTTTATTTCCTTGTGAAACCAACTGAAAAGGGAAGTGCATTGAGATTTTCTTGGTACAAATGCATTTGGCATGTCTAATTCAATAAGTGGTCAGAGGCAGCGAAAGGTTCCTCTAAAGTGACAGCTGCCAGATTGGGAAATTTTAACTCCCTTTCCTTTCTGATCAGAATCCTATGGTCATTCCATTAGGTTAACTGCTTGTCTTAGTTATGTAATGCCTGCACTTTCTTTTCTATGATACACCTGACAAAGGAAAAGGAGATTCTAAGTGGTTCAAAGTCCGAGAGCTTTGGACTTACAGGGTATTACCAGTTCTTTTTGCATAACAAGGTTTCAAAATATTCCAGTGTCCTCCACAATGGCATTTCTTCTGCATGTTTGTATCTCTGTTGTTTATCTGCTCAATCACCTCCTGTTTGAGGATGACTAAAATTATTTGAGGCTCTTTGCAGACACTGTTATCTTTTATTGCATGACATTTGTTGTGCCAAATTATGGTTTAAACAATATCATAAGAACATTTTCTTTACTACTGTTTGGATTGCCACATTTTCTCCTTTCCCTTTCTTCTGTAGCCATTCTCTCTTGCTTGCAGAGAGTGTTTCTCTAATTTTAGATTGCTAGAGTTGATTACTTTATCCCTTCTCATCTTCCTTACCTGATTCAAATTGTAGAAAGAGTCCCTCTTCTAGATATATATAGATATAGTCTTGCATTGTCCACAAGAAATACAAGCTTCCGGAGTTTCTAGTTAAGACAGAATGAACTGCTAGTGTTTGAGACACTAATTTTGGGCTGTTTAATGCAGAAATTACATTATCAAAATCCCGTGAAGAAGATAAGACACGCATTGCCGACCTAGAAAGAGATCTCAGCAATTGTAGCAAAGTTGGACGTGGTTGCACTTGAGCAGAATCTTTTTGAAACTAAGAAGCAGCTAATTGATTTGAAAAGAAAGTTGCAAAGCTCTGGTATGAATGCAAAAGCATTTGTCATGAAGTTTGAAGAGCAATTTCATGAGTGGCTGCAGAAAAATGATAATTCTTCCACGAGTAAACAGGAAAGAAATACAAGATATGTTTGCACCAGCAAGCATGTGAATATTGTAGAGTGTAGCAGCACAACTTGCAGAACATATGGCAGTGTGCTTGTCCCTCTATTTTCTTAGCTTGCCAACCCCAAAGCATTAGATGCTGATGTGCAGAAGAAGATAGCTGACTATGCACTTCTTGTGAGGCAGCTTAAGGTATGTTACAGATTATACTATATCAATAGAAACTAGCCTAAAGCCATCATAAGCTAAGCTGGCCAAATAAAAAAGCATGTTTTAATCAACAAGTAGGTATTTCATGCTTTTTGCCTAACAGTGATTGATTTCTATAAACTCGTGTCAACATATTTCCAGGAAGAACTAAAAGGGGAAAGGTTGAAAGCGAAAGAATCAGCAGAGGATCTAATACAGGAAATGGCCGAGTTAAGGTATCAACTAACAAGCAGGCTTGATGAAGAATGCAAACGTCGTGCAAGCATCCAGCAAATTTCGTTACACAGAAGAGCTGAATTGGAGGCTCTAAAGATTACTAACATTTTCTTGATTTTGAAGATTGCCAGAGAAAGACAGAAACCTGTTGGACCTCAAGATCTAGTTGTGAAGAATCTATGAAACCAAACCCAATCTGTACATGCCAAGCGACTTCACAGGAAAACACATGGAAAATTCAGGGACAGGGCATGTAAATGATACTTGTGAATCAGAAAATGGGAAGGCTCAAGATCTTCTACATTTACGATAACACCCATTGGCGGATTTTTTCCCAAAACAATGTAATTACGTACGTAAATGAAAAAATCATTTAATATTCGTGTGAAATGTAGTAATTAACTAATTATGTACGTCAATGAAAAATCACGTGGTTCAACTATTGACTCCACTGGCGAGTTGCGAGCTAAGGCATCCAATGGAACTGTTGTCTCTAACGGCTACTTGTACTAATCTCATTATCCAAAGAAAAACAGGGTTGGGGGCTGGCCTTGGAGGAAGTGATTCCCCGATTAACCAGGCAACGCACGATTGAATCTCAAGTGTTCTTTTAGGTGCAATTTACCAAAGTTTGAATCTTTCTCACCTGAAAAATACCACTTGTTGGCCAACACTCTTTTCAAGATTTCCCGTTTACTTGGGCACAAAAATTCATCTATTAAACATCTTTCTTTCGATATTTTCTAATTTCTTCACCAGACTTCGCCGCTTGTGATCTTGGTATTCCGTGAATCCAAGATTTTATGGTCTTTCTTGAAATTTTCTGGTACTGCTTCAGAATTCCATTAAGTTATGTTTGGTAGCTTGATTACTGGGGATAACTGAGATTTTTTTTGAGCAATCCCTCTTTATATTATGTTTGGTGCACACACATTAATTATCCCTCGAACCCAAAGGATTTCTCTTCGGCCCGGAATTTAGGGGGATAAATCTAATTTTTTTTGTCCCTCCATTATTTGAGGGATTTTGAAATCCCTCCCTCTTAACCATTTCTTCAAATGTCCTAAATGCCCTTAGCTTTCAATCATCATCCATCCATCGTTATTCGTCAGAATTCATACTAGGTTTTTGTTC
>JAOWBN010038003.1:0-10054 GCA_028565015.1 Pinguicula moranensis | reverse complement strand
GGAGTTTCCTTTTCGGATTAAGATCAGTGCATTTTCCAATACTTCATGCCTCATATCCATCATATGTCTCCAGATCATAGAATTAGACTGCCTAGTTTGCCTCAGCATTAGTGGCTCCAATCTTGTATATTTAGCCATGAAGAACTTCTGCCACAGATTATTTCCAATCATCATATTAAAGCACAACCTCATTCCCAAGGCTTTTTGTACCTCAGCAAGATCCCTTATTCCAATTCCTCCTTCACTAATAGGTTTGCACAGTTTTGGCCACCTTAGCCAATGCAGTTTTTTCCTCCCCTCTGAATCCCCCCAGAAAAAATCAACCATGAGTTTTCTGATATCTTTTAATGCCCATTGGGGGAGCTTGAGGTTGACCATGATATGGATGAGGAGGCTGGACATCACATGTCTGATCAGAATGAGGTGGCCCCCTTGTGTGTCATAAGTTTAGCCTTCCATACTGCTAGTTTGTGCCTGATCTTGCCTAACAATGGTTCCAATGATTGCCTTGTAAGTTTGCCACTGTACAGTGGTACTCCCAGATAAGTCATGGGCATTGAGCCTTCTTTAAAACCAGTTAATATTTGGATCCTTTGCCTTTCTGATGTTGCTGATGTGCTTTTACAGCAACAACGCAGATTTCCTTTTGCATAACAGCTGTCCAGACCAGCTACAATATTGATCGAATGCCCTGATCAGATTCTTTATGGATCTACTGTCAACACATGAAAAAAGAAGCACATCATCAGCAAACATAAGATGAGAAATTATAGGTGCACCTACCGGGTGGTGGAATTTTGCAATGGCTCCCCTGCTGAATTCCCTATGGAGAATCCGTGACAACACATCCTGTACTAGAATGAAGAGGTAAGGGGATAGGGGATCCCCTTGCCTCGGTCCCTGGCCAGACTTAAAAACCCCCAAGGAAACTCCATTGAGTTGTACTAAGAACCATTGTTCTCGGATGCAGTTCATAATGAGTTTAATGAGCACTTCACGGAACCCTTTAGCTTTCAGCACCTATTCCAGGAACCTCCAGTTTATCCTATCAAAAGCTTTAGCCATATCTAACTTAAATATCACATTCCCTTCATGCTATTTTCGGTGTAATGAGTGTACCATCTCTTGGGCCAAAGTTGTGTTCTCAAAGATAATACGATCAGCTAAGAAAGGCACACTGCTCTTCACTGATCAGTTTTGACATGTGCCCTTTCAATCTGGCTACAAGGACCTTTGTTATTACTTTATACATCATTGTGCTAAGACTTATTGGCCTAAACTTGTCAAAAGAGTCCGGGCTATCTATTTTAGGGATGTGGGTAATGATATTTGAGGCAAATATTCTAGTCAGCTTGGTACCCCCAAAGAAATCTCTTACAGCTTCTGTTAAGTCATGCCTAGTGACTGTCCATGTATGCTTAAGGAAACTAGATCCAAAACCGTCAGGACCTGGAGAGCTGCTATTAGGTATTGACCACAATGCATTCTTAACTTCAGTTTGATCAGGAGGGGCTATCATATCAATTTTTCTGGGCAAATAAGACATCAAGCTCTCCTTTTGCAGGTAAGCACTCTAAATGTTGTCTAGATAGTAATGACTAAAGAATTTAACAGCCTATTTGTGTATACTTTTTTGACCAATTAATTCTCTGCCGTCAGACAGTTGCATTGTAGAGATACACTTCTGTTCTGTTTTATCTTCATGATAGAGTGAAAGAGTGCTGTATTTTTATCTCCATCCTTGAGCCAAGATTGCTTCAAGATTTGTTCCAGCCTACTCAATTCCCTATATTCCCAGGCATTACGTTCGGATTTTTTCCTGAGATATGTGGCTTCAATGCTTTCTGAATATTGCTGTTACAGCTCCATTTCCAAAGATTCCACTTCTGCTTCCAGGGCCAAGATATGTGCCCCTGTCCTGCCAAATATGTCTTTATTTCGAGTGCGTAGAGTTGTCCTCATTCCTATTAACTTCTGCCCCAATAACTGAAGCTCGGTGGAGCCCGTTGCTGAATTCCAGATCTCTCTCACCAGAGGGTCAAAGGATTGAGATGTGGACCACATTTCTAAGTACCTAAATTGTCTGAGACCATATTCTTCTCGCTGCTCATTTAACTGAAGAAGTAGAGGACAATGATCTGAGTTCTTGCGGCTGAGTAGTTGGTAGTAGCTTCTTGGCTGCCAGTGTAAGAATTCAGTGTTCACAAGCACTCTATCAAGACGAGCCCACTGTCTTTGTACACCTAAATGCCCATTACACCAAGAGTATTGACCGCTATTCAACTTGAGATCAACTGGTGCACACCTATTGATGGACTGATTAAATTCCAGCATAGATAAAGCTTCTCGTGGCAGTCTACCCTTTCCTTCGTTGTTGGATCTAAGAACATTAAAGTCTCTTAGGACTATCCATGGTAGTCCTGTAGGTACAATATGTTCTAGATGAAGCCAGAGCGATATTCTCTTAACTGCAGAGCACTTAGCATATATAAATGTGATTAAGACCTCCTCGTGGCCATGATTCCACATTCCTGTGATGGCCTGTTCATGAGAACACAGAATTTGGAATGAGCAGGTTTCACTCCATAGGACCCAAAGCTTCCCCTGATGGTCAGCATTGGATGCAAAGTTGGAAAATCTAAGTGTAAGTGATAGACCAATTAGCCTACTATCTAGATGCAAAGGTTCAGCTACTGCCAATAATTCTACTGATAACTTCCTTGTCCAATATTTGAGGTGTGGCTTGGCTCTTTTCAGACCTCTACTGTTCCAGAAAAAGATTTTTTGTGTCATGACTTAAGACTAGGCAAAACTGTCCAGTCCCTGTCTTTTGTCTTAACCTTACTCTGTTTTAGGTTTGTAGGGCCTTTGGGGCTTGGGTATCCTAGGTGATCTACGCAGGGATCTAGGGGATCCTTTGTACCCTTTAATTGGATCCAAGTCGTATAGTTTTCCACTGAGAGGTTTTTCCTATGTAGGCAAAACTCACCTTCAGATTCAAGCTTCTCAAGTTCTTTATCAGAATCTACGTTCATCTAGAACCTGCCTGTATTGTCTTCTGTTTCCATCTCTAACTGTTGAAGGGGCCAACGGTCAGAATCATCAACTGCCTTTTTTCCTGGATCCATGTCTAAAATCACCCTCTTATCTGTCTCCTTTGCTCCTCTGTTCTTGCTTCGCTTAGAATACTTAATGTCAGTCTTATCCAATCTCTGTACAGAATCAGAGTCTAATCAGAGTGCATTTGGGGATTCTGGTGCCTCAATGTTCTCTACGGGGAGAGGACATTCTGCTTTGTTTAAAGTGGTCTCTGTGGGGACCAACTCCTGAGAATCTGTTTGATTCTCTATAAGGGACATCCCTTCCCGAGTTGCTTCATCCAGCTTGGGATTATGTTCCTTATCACCCAGAACATCATTAGCTGATGTTGAACTATCCTCCATTCCTGCATCTGGAATTTGCTTCTCACTTAAGGCTGCTCTTTGACCTCCCTGTTCTGTATCCTCAGACTGGGATTTTTTTTGAAGACTCTCCAACTTCCCACAGAACCTGCTCCTCCACAGGCCGGGGGGCAGCAGGTCTGCTCAAAGATGGCCACGCACTATACACACACCCTTCTCTCTCACAACTAGATATGATAGCTGGGATGATCCAGAGGTTCCCAAATTTCATTATGGTTCTCATTATTCTAGTGCTGGGATAGTTCTCTTCTACCTCATGCGCCTGCCTCCCTTCAGTATTGAGAATCAAAAACTGCAAGGTGGACAATTTGACCATGCTAACCGTCTTTTCAAGTGTGAGAGATACATGGCTCATGGCTGAGTGCTGCTGGCAGAGGGAACACGTCGGATGTCAAGGAACTGATTCCTGAATTCTTCTATATGCCTGAATTCTTGTAGAACAAGTTCAATCTTGACTTGGGTGAGAAGCAATCAGGAGAAAAGGTTTGTAAGAATCTTCAAAAGTAAATAACGCTTCAATTTTTTATTGGTGTCTGACTTTCGTGACCGTTGAGGATCTTCTGTCAGGTTGGTGATGTTATTTTACTTGCATGGGCCGGGGGGAGTGTTAGGGAGTTCATCAGCAAGCACAGGGAAGCATTAGAGTGTGATTATGTTTCGGAGCATCTGGATCACTGGATAGACCTTATTTTTGGATATAAACAGAGAGGGAAGGTGAGTGTCCTCGTGCTTTATCTCTTTGGTTAGGTGAATCTTATTAACTGCTCCTTGTTTTTCCTTTAATTTCTTCTAGTTGGTGGTTATATTATTGTCTTGCGTTAGAGTGGAAAAAACTGCTCCAGGGATGGAAATCCTCATGTGGGTTTCACTTCACGGTGCTGGTTGACTGTTCTTGATCATATTACTCCAAATTTGTTTCGTTCATCTTGCTGCCATTCTCAGATTGTATTGTTCTATTGGCTTGTTAATCCCTTTATGGATTGCGATCTGAGAGGGGAGGATGAGATGATTGTTACCAATTCAATTCAACATGTTGCTCTTTCTTGTTTCCCCGATGGAAATCAAAATACTTTATATTGAAATTTTTGCCTTGTTATATCAGTCCAGCCTACAATTTGTTTTTTTAACACTTCATTGCAATAACCATCATAAAGCCTTCGTCATGCTTTGAACTATTGCCCTCTTTTCATTTATGGTTTCTATTGCTACTATTTTCAGGCAGCGGAGGAAGCTGCTAATGTTTTCTACCACTATACTTATGAAGGCAGCGTTGACATTGATGCGGTTATAGATCCTTCCATGAAAGCATCAATACTAGCGCAAATTAATCACTTTGGACAAACACCCAAACAACTTTTCTTGAAGCCTCATGTTAAAAGACGAACAGATAGAAAGCTGCCTCCTCATCCACTAAAGCACTCTATGCTGCTTGTTCCTCATGAGATTCGCAAGAGCTCATCTTCTATAACTCAAATCGTTACTCTCAGTGACAAGATTCTCACTGCTGGCTTGAATAACTCACTAAAACCAAGGACCTATGCCAAATATGTGGCATGGGTTTTTCCTGACCGCAGCTTGCGAATTGAGAGTTGCTACCAAGATAGGCTTCTCTCAACGCATGAAAAACTTCATGGAGGTCACCAGATCCAGTGCACTATTGTGAGCCATGATGGTGAAACTCTTGTTACTGGGGCAGATGATGGTTTGGTTTGCGTTTGGAGAATCGGAACGGATGGACCTCGAACCCTTCAAAACTTGCAGTTGGAAAAGGGTCTTTCTGGTCATACTGGTAAAATCACTTGTATACATGTTAGCCAACCCTACATGATGATTGTGAGTGTATCTGACGATTGCTCAGTAATATTGTGGGATCTAAGCTCCTTGGTTTTCATTAGACAACTTCCTGAGTTCCCTTCACCAGTTTCAGCAGTCTACATGAATGACTTGACAGGAGAAATAGTTACTGCAGCTGGTGTCATGCTTGCTGTTTGGAGCATCAATGGTGACTGCATCGCAGTAATCAACACATCACAACTCCCCTCTGATTTTATTCTCCGCTTACAGGCTCTACATTCTCAGATTGGCTGGAAACTGGGTGGTATATCTCGGGTCACCAAAGTGGTGCAGTTAAAGCCTGGAAAATGGTTTACTCCTCCAGTGAGGAATCTTCCCAAACCAAACCAACAGGAACTCCCACAGCTGGACTGCGCCTTGGAGGCAAATATCCCGAGTATAGGCTAATTCTACACAAGGTTTTGAAATCCCACAAATACCCTGTTACTGCCCTCCACCTGTCGAGTGACCTAAAACAGTTGTTGAGTGGGGATTCAGGTGGCCACCTCATTACTTGGACGCTGCCCGACGAGAGCTTGAGATCTTTTATGAAGCAGGGGTGAGTTTCGAATGAAGGCAATGGTCACAATTACCCCTCTTGGCTGGCTATTGTCGCCTTGGAATGAATTGCCAGGCAGTGCTTATGAAGCAAATCAAACAACTGAAGACACGAGTACAGATCGTCTTAATGGACCATCTAAACATGTGACTGCTGAGATTCAGGGAGTAGTATGACACCAGAAGAGCTCCAACCGTGTTCCACGCGCCTCACAGGTTCACGAATCGGATTCTGATGAGATTCTGTGATTGCATATGGTGTAACTTGGTGATTCTGAGACTGAATGTTTTTTTAGTTTCTCTGCGAGGGTGCCAAGTGCTGTACATATTGTTTTGGCGACGAGTGTTGTATAGGAAATGCTTGCTGAGATGTGCCATAGTTGTATACGGTTTTGTTGTGGAAAATGTACAATTATTGGGGTTTAGAGATTGCAGGAATTTGAGGGGCGAAAGGCCTTCTCCCTTTTTCACCGAGCCTGCCTTCTGTTGGACATATGCATATAATTTCATATTCACCGTAGTTAAAAATTAAATATTTCTAACTACATCTTTCTCGTAAAATAGAAACGTTGGATTTGCAAAGAAAAGAGAAAAAATAAACAAAACAATTCCGATGCCGGGAATCGAACCCGGGTCCCCTGGGTGAAAGCCAGATATCCTAACCGCTGGACGACATCGGATCATGTGTTAGAAAATAGATATTTATTTTTTTATACCCTTCTAGTCTTTTTGACGCTTTCTAAATAAGCCGGTAATTATTTTTTGAATCATTAACAAACTTGTATTCATACTCAAATTTCACCAAGTGAACACGATTGACAGGGGCGCCAAGCCAAGCCAATCTGTAATTGTGTGACCAGCAACTCGCACCCGTACAACGAGTCCCCACAATTCTTATTCTGTTTGGTTCCAGAGTATCTAATGAGTGGGAATAATTCATTGTCTGTAGCAACATGCATCCCTTTTTGTTATCCATATTTCTCTTATACATGATCTAGATAGGCAAATTTATTCCTTATAGAATTTTGTTAATGTGAGCTAATAGCTATCAAACCATATAAATGTCGTTCCCCAATTCCTTAACTAAGTTCTCATGTTATGCCAACTATTCTAATATTACCCCATGTAAGCAACCGTCACGGGATAGTCAATATTGGTAGTTGAGCCTATTTCATATGAATTAGTTCTCACTTTGATTGGATCTTGGGCAGCTATGTAGGATTTACTTAATTTGCACTAGATATTCCTGTCCAGATGCTGACTGGTAGTTTGCCGATCAATCAATAAGCAAAGCTACATGCTACTAGCTACATAAGCAGGATGATCATGTTTTACACAAAAAATTCAAACAGGAACTGTTATAAGAAATGAAGATCATGGGTGAGTTCATCGAGCAACTCGATGAGCACATGCTGCTCTACATCTCTTACAATATCTTCCCTGGCAGAAAACATTAATATTATGTTGCTCCATTCATGGCTCCACATGCAGTTTATGTCCGGGTGCTTATTATATATGTCTTTTTCTAACATCTTGTGTAGATATAAAGCGATATTTCTTTCATCATCATCCCCACCACTACAGAGCTTGAGCATGTCGAAGTCCTTGCATAGCTGCCTGACCAGATCATCCAAGCACCTGATTTTGGGACAACTTAAGGTTGTCATAATCTGGTAGGGGATATGGGTGGCTTCATTTCTTCTCGCTCTTCTTTTCATTACTTCGTATGCACAATCGAGTTTAAGGTTATTTTCTCTGTTTTCGTGGTTCTGATCAATAGTGTGAAGAAAGGTGACCGGTATGTTGAGCTTGAAAAAGGATTCGGCCATGTTAAGGAATAGCTGGCTTCTGATTACAATCTCTTTGAGCTCCTTTTCAGTCTCTGTAAGTAGCCTTTGTTGTCTTCCTGATGGTATGTATCCTTCTCCTGGGACGTCTGTAAATGAAAATTTTGCATTACCAATGTGTTTTGGTGAACAAAAATGAATGCACATGACTTGAGTAAGATGGTACAAGAATTCTTACCTCTACTGTGGTCATACTGGTTTTTGTGTTCGACGGGAGAATCATGAGCTCTATCTTCACTTTCCTGCATAGGGAAATTGGTTTGGGGACCAACATTATCACATGGAGGAAGAGAGTTCTGTTTCTTCTCTGTTTCTGGTGCATCTTCAATACTTAATTTGTTGTTCTGCTCTTTCGGACAGGTTTCTGCAGATGATTCCAACTTAATTCTTCCTTGGTCAAGGCCTTTTGAGGTGCTCCTCTTCTTATCCATTTGCTCCTTCATATGTTGCAACTTGTAAGCAGATTGTTTCAGCGATCTTGTCAAGCCATTCACAGTTTCACCTTTTCTAGCCATTTGCTGAGGGCTTTTGCTTCTTTCACTTTCTTCCTTCGTCGCCCTTCTACCTTTATCACACACGGTTTTCTCATGATTCACAACGGCTCTCTTTGTTTTCCTTGAATCTAAGGATTCCAATTGATGATGATCCTTTTGTTTTTTTGCCATCAAATTCTGCTTCTGAAGCTGCTGGCCTTTCTTTCCTGCACGATGCTCGTTCTCTGGAAGTTTAGGTTTTTCAATTACTTGCAAGGTTCTCCTTTCTTTGATTTCTGCACTGGCTTTTTTCTTCTCTCTGTCATGATAAATCTGAATTCTCTGAGCAGTGTTCTGCACTGCTGAGTGTTTCTCTTCACCGGTTCTTGTAGGCAGCACCACTTTTGAGCCTAAAACTTCTGCCACGTTTGCTTGCTCTTGAGCTCCATTTCTTTCTGACTTCATCATTTTATCCATTTTAGAGGCTGAAACTACTGTCGTGATCGGCTTAATGCAATTTCCGTGTAGTGGATTATTGCTATTTGAGGCCTGCCTTTGTTTGCCAACTGAACTAAAATCCTTTTGTGTTTCCATCTTCTCTTCCTTCTGAGGAAGTTCTTCAAGTCCCATAAGCTTCGCCGTAATGTTAGAAATCTTTCCCTTATCTTGTTCACCCCGTTTTTCGCCATGCTTTCTCTGGGAAGCCATATCATTTTCTTTGGATACCTCATTCAAATATGAAAACATATACTTTGCTTTACCTGCACTTCTCGAGTTCTTGGAGGGCTTATCAAATGAGAATCTTGGTCGGTCCGCTCGCCATTGATCAGCTTGTTCTTCTTCTTTATCTTGATTGTTTTCCTCATCCTCTTCTATCAGCATTATACGACTCCTACCCCAGGCCTGGCTTGAAACTTCTTCTTGCATGTTTGCAAGCACTCCAAGGGACTCTTCTAAATTCATTGCTCCTCTGAACAGCTGCTGCCCCATCTCAATAGTGTTTCTGTTCAAGTTTGGGCCATTTGAGCAAGCTCTTATTATCTGGTTCAGCTTCTGCACCCCTTTTTGTACTTCAGAGATTTGAATGTTTGAGAACCTAGGATTAGAATCGTAGACGGAAAGACAACGATTATCACCTTTCACCTTATCCTTTTTTCTAAAGCTGATTGATCCTCCACTGAGACGCTCAAAAAAGTCCAGTAAATTGTTCTTGCCCAGTTTAATAGTATTTTCAAAGGCAGAAGCTACTGCCATCGATATATTGTTTATCTGCCTCGAGTTTTTGGCGCCTGCATACAGAACAATCTGGTTTGATAATCCTCCACTATGTCTTCTGGCCTGCAAAGAATGATGGTCCATGGAGAAACTCAGAAAATCTGCCAATGAATGCAACTTCTGTCAACTCTGAAACAGGGAGATAACTACTAAGGTTTCTTACAGATTCTACTGCATTTACTTGCTGAGAGCCTCGATGAATTTGTGTTCCACGAAAATCTATTCATGTTAGTAACATGGTCATTGTTGTTTGCTTGATCACTACTTTGAAAACAGTTCATAACAGATGAAACAGCTTGCAAGAAGTTCTACCTCTAGAAGTTTGGCTTGTTTGGCTGGCTGAACGTTGAGCTGCAGCCATTCTCTCCTTGCGCAGGCGAAGATCGTGGAGAAGTTTCTGCCCGAAATCTGATTTCGTCGCCATTATGCTGCCACTGGTTTGGCATGTGTTGCTGGAAAACTCAGTGTGAAGATAGAAAACAGATGAGAAAATGGAGTGGAGAATAAGGTTGGAATGTTAAATGGAGTGGAGAATAAGGTTGGAATGTGTGTTGTGGGTAATAAACTTTGATGAAGATGAATAGTTTTGTTCCTCCAAACTTAGTTG
>JAOWBN010037992.1:0-10054 GCA_028565015.1 Pinguicula moranensis | reverse complement strand
TTCTCGGTTCCAGTTTCTTCGTGCCAAGCTCATGTTGGCTTTGCCTCCTATTCGCTTGAGGGAGGTTGTTAGTGAAGAAGTTCAGGTTCAAGATGGTGATAGAGACACCAGCTGCCAGCCGCCTGAAATCCAGGAAGTCCAAGATTGTGATAGAGCTACCAGCCGCCAGCCGCCTGAAATCTAGGAAAGTTGAACTACCAAATCCTAGCAAATCTAGGAAAAGTTGTACTAGCAAAACAACTGTGTATAGCTTGTATTCACACTGTAAATATGGTGCCTATATATTTGTATACATACCTTATAAACTGATCATTGAAGATCATCCAAATGAGCAATTTTCTCCAGTTTAATTCATCTATCCACCCATACATGTTAATAAGGACCGAAGTGACATTCAAAAGAACAACAACATTCTACACAATCCAACCAAATGAAAAATTGCAAAGTCCCTAATTAGTAATTTCTACTCTTTCTATAGATTAATTGATCTGAAATCATCCGACAATCCTCTCGACGATCGCACGTCCGCTTCACTCGTATACACCGAATAGAAGTCCTCCTCGCCGTCTCTCTCCCTCACCTCATCGATTCTCTCCACTGCCTCTCGTATCTCCGGCCGACGATCGACATCCACCGCGCAGCATCTGAGCCCTATCCTCAACAACTTCATCATCTCCCCTTCGCAGTTCGTTTTTCCGCCCATATCCTGATCGAACACACCTGCCGCCACATCTCCACCGTTTTCTAGTACGGACTCGACCGAGGAGGCTAGATCCGTATCTTCTCCGTCGTGCTGGATGAGGTTCGATGGGAATCGTCCGGTGAGGATCTCTAGTATGAGTATTCCAAGGCTCCATACGTCAGTTTTCTTCGTAATCCGTCGCGTGTGTTTGTATTCAGGGGATTTGTATGAGATCATGTTTTCTTGCGCATGCTCCTGGTTGACGACGGGTACGAGCCCATAGTCTGTTAGTATTGGGTTGAACTTCCTGTCTAGGAGGACGTTGGAGGACTTGAGGTGGCCGTGTGGGGCGGTGAGACTTGGGAGTTCGTTGTAGAGATAATGAAGGCCGCGGGCAACGCCTTTCACGATGCTCAGGCGGGTGGGCCAGGTAAGGGGGGAAGAGGGATGGACCACAGAACGCTTGCCTGAGTAGCAAAAGGAATGAAAAGAATAATAGCATTCAATCAACTATCAACTATCGAAACGACGACGAATAGTTAGTTAGAGCTAGAGCCTTACCGTGTAGTTGAAAAGCGAGGCTGGCATTTTCCATGTAATCCGCTACCAGAAGCTTCTCTTCCTTTCTGTAATAAAATGCGACGATCGGCAAAACATTCCGGTGGTTCAGACGACCGAGACGCCACATGTGCTCGTTAAACTCATCACGGCTCACATTGTTCATGTGACGGAATCTCTTCACGACCATCGACTGACGGTCGCCCAACGACGCCTTGTACGTTGAGCCAAACACGCCGCCGCCAAGGATCTCCGCTGAGGCCTTCAAAAGCTCAGGCATGTCGAATTTGGTGACGTCGTCTTTCAGGAAGGTCAGCTTCACGCCCTGCTTGCCGTGTTCCGGGGACGGAGGACCCGTCGGGGAGTGACCCTGCTCCATTCTCTCCATAGCCTCCATGGGGGATTTGGGCCGCGCCGTTGGTGCGGAAGCGGTATCCTCTGTAGGTGATTTTTTCTTTCCACGTAGAACGATGAAGACGGCCACGAGAGCAGCCAGTGCCACCACCACGAGGACGGCGGCGATGATGATTGCCCATATAGATGCGTGTTTTCGGTTTGGGCAGGCTGCCAATGGGGGGCCGCATAGGTCTTTGTTTCCTGTTTGCCAGAGCCAATGAGTAGTACTAACTACTAGTAGTATTCAATTGAAAGAAGAGATTTATATAATTTAATAAAATAAATTGGTGTGTTCACCTTGAAAAGCTGAAGCGTTGAAATGTTTTAGGCTGTTAGGAATTTGCCCCATCAATTCGTTGTTTGCAACGTTGAATACCATCAGCTTGTCCTGTCTAAACTCCGGCAGTTCCCCTTCAAATGAATTGTTGTCAAGATTCAACTCTCTCAGCCGCGGCAGGTTCGCCAATGTCGCCGGGATGGGGCCGGAGAATTCATTGTGAGCCAGATGCAGCTTCTTCAACGACATCATCCCATTGAAAGTGGTCGGAGCAATCTCACCATAAAACTTATTATGCGACAAATAAATTGTTTTCAACGATCCAAGTCTTGTTAAATTAGGCAATGAACCCTCAAAATGGTTGTTCATCAAGCTTATGGTCCTCAAATCTGGCAATTCGGCCAGAGTTTCCACATCAAGAACACCACCTAATTCAAGGTTTTCGAGCTTCAGGCCCCAGACTCTTCCATTACCTGGATCGATTAATGAAAAATTAATAATAATACCTATAAAATTTATGAAAATAAAAATAATCAGGCAGCCAATGCCTGATACACTAGCATTACCATCACATAGAACTCCCTGCCATGCGGCATGGCTGCCGTTGCAGGGTGATCCGGTGCTATTCCAGCCCGATAACGCATCAGCATTTTCTAGCGATTCTTTGAACTTGACGAGAATTTCAGCATCCGAATCGCACATGGCAACTAGGGAACTGAGGAGAACAATTAGAATCACGATGAAGGCAGAGCTCGATCGTGTGCATGGAAGAACCCTTTTCCTGTCCATGGCGGTATGGTGTGGTGGTGGCGGCGGACGCACATACGTGTGCGCGCCCTCGGGAGGGACGGCGAGAAAAGAGAATATGTCTTTTGTGTTTAATGCCACAGAATGAAAATGAATGAGGATAAAATGGAAAGTGTTGAAGAACATGAAAGGATTGTGAAAGAAAGATGGGGAATTGAATTGGCCAAGAATAGGGTTTGTGTTGGTCTAATTGACAAATGGAGAGATGGTGACTGCAGAAAGACCATGGCCACGAATTGGGTTGCATGGGAGGTGGAGAAGGATGCGGATAGCCTTGAAGTGGGAAGTTGCTTATAAAGGAAAGGTTACATGCTTGTGACGTATATTTGCGAGACGACATAATTGGCTAGTTGATCCAAAAATTCAATTGAGATGTCATGTCACATATGAATAAAGTTTATAGAAGATTCATGATTTGTCGAATTTTTCGAATTAAATGACATGGCAAATGAAAATGGTTGTCGAACTTGCCGGTTTAGAAATAGATGACACAAAAACATCTCTTATTAGAGAGTCTCTAATATCTTTTTTTATGAGAAGGCCAAATATGCCCGCAACTTTGGGAATGACATGAACAACAGCGTTGAGTTGTATGCGATAACGGAAGGACTGCGACTCATGGTGCTTATGCTCGGATGAGCTAATGTCAACTATGGCAGGACTACAAATGGTGGTACAGGTCCAATTCAGGGAAGCCAACAATATTGCGAATACTTTCGCAAAAAAAAGGATCAGCATGGACAAAACAAATAATATTGGAACATTCTCAATTGGGAAAGAAAATCTGGGTAGAATAGATATGGAAAAATAAAAATTCCTCTTTATTTGGAGAAGATAGAAGAACCAATCAGTAGGAGCATAGACGTATATGGATGTCAAGTCTACCTACAGCTTAGAATTGTATGTGGTTTGATATGCGGCCAAGCATGCCCTTAAATAAATAAATAAAAAGTGTAAACAAAAAAAATGCTTGTGCAAAACAGACGTATAGCCAAGCGGCCGCCCCCTAACTTGTATGAAATTTTCATGAAGATAGTTTTTTAAATATTGATGTAACTTTAATTACATCTAGTACAAAAATATCATTTGTATTTTTGTTATAAAGTGCTGACGATTCACTAAAACATATCTTGCTTTCTCTTACACCAAGAAAGTTGATCCCAATGATCAACTATTTTTTGGGTGACAGTAATTTCTGAATCATTTTGATCCGACTAATATGAGTTCATAGTATTTCTACATGAATCGATTGAAATTCGGATCGACGATCCCACGAAAGGTGGGACTGCAATCATGACCCCAACAAATTATTTGCTGACAATGATACTTGAAACACAAACCTAGAATTAAGCATCCACCACCAACCAAAGGACCTCATAATTAAAACCTTATAAATTTAAGATCCATCTTATATCTCAACGCTGTATTGTGTTGTCTATTAACTGCAAAATGTTCAATTTTTGCTTTCACTGATGAACGTCTACAAATTTACGCTCCATGAGGGCGTGGTACCAAGAGAAAGATTGGCCTCCAACCAGAGACTAAAAGAAGAAAACATCCATCGTCAACGGCTTCCACGTGGCGCGGATGCCATGGGCAGTGTTTGAACAGCAGCAAGAGGGTTCACTTGATACGAGAATGCAAGCTGGTACAAGTCTAGAAAAGCCCTTCTAACTGATACAGCTTTTCTGACAAGAAACCTGTTAGTACAAGAGAACATAAATCAGAAGGTAGCATAATAGTTTGGTGGTTGCTGAATCTTAAAGGAGCATCACATTTAGAACAAGATACTGAATCACCAGTTTCCAAGATAATGCTGAACGGAAATCAAGCATTTCAAGAGAATTATTATTACATATTTCAGAAAACGGTTGTCCAAAGGGTGAGATCACCAGTTTAGAAGGATTGGCGGGAAGCCAAGTCATGACGGATAGGGTAACAATAATAAGCAACAGAGATTTGGCATTCTTTAGGCACTCCAAGCAATGTTAGAACCAATCAGTATGCATGATTTGTGTTTTTCTGTGCTAACTACTGTAAAAAAAAGATGTAATACTCGGAACAAACAGAAATGCATGCTGATATTATGTTAAGGATTGAGGCCGCTGTCTAAGATATTTGAGATGATTGAGAAGCAAGTGTTTTTTTATGCTTTTCATTTATATCAAAGAGCAGGAAACAGTTTGGAATCATATATGGATAAACTTCAGATGATCGTCCACACAAATATAGTACTGATTTATATGATATCTTTTATTGGATCTCAGAGAAGACACTTACCTCCTAAAATTAGCTTGCTTTTTCCTCGTGAAGTAATACATCAGCAACAGTAGAGAGGCCAGAAGAATTTTCGCACTTGGTACAACAAGTCGAATATTGCATACCTTCAAATTGAAAGTTGGAAACAACCAAAAGGAAGGACTCCTTTGTCGAGCCAATCTTAAAATTTCTTCTTTTGCTGTGTTCCCTCCAGATGAAAGGTTTTGAGATCTAATATTTTTCTGATGCCCGTTGCGTGGTTCTTTTTCTGGTAAGCAACCAGCGTTTAATTCATCTATCAGCTGCGGTGATGTAGAAGTTTGGGATGATCCGCCGACTACAGAGGAATTAATCGAGATCAATTGCCTTAATAGTTCCTGCAACAAAGCAGATACACTTTCAACTAACTGCAACTTATGTGCTTGAGTCAGGGAAGTGAGTGTCAGCTTTTGTAACATGAAATGAATTGCATAATCGCAGCATTCATCATCATTACCAACATGTAAATCACATAAATTAGTTTGAGAAGTTCACTGAAGAAGAGAAATACCCAAAACTAGAGAAGAGATTAAGCCTAAGTATTTCCCAATGGATTTAAGACATCAGTGATTGACAATAGCATCTTATGATTTTCACGTATATGCACTTTCAAAAAGTATTAAAACAGAAGATTAGTGGCATTTTATGCTATATCTTCCTCTCACTTTCCAGAAACATTATATATGTCCCATCTCCATTTTCTGAAGTTCCAGTCTAAATGGTAACTGGCAGATAGCTTAGTGTTAATGTCAAATATGGTGCAACGGAAGTCCATTTTTTTTAAGCTCAAAATGAAATGGGATCAGCAGAGATTTTTATGATGGCAAGAAGCTGCGCATTATCAAGAGTATTGATCAAGGTATTATCTATACTACCTGATGCTTTTCCATGGGCAACATCGTTTTGTTGATCCAGGAGATAGCAACATCTGTGTCTTTTTTAACGAGAAAATTCATCACATAGAGATCAACTACTTTTAAATAATTGTCAATTCCAAAAGGAAACATAGAGCATGATTCTAAGGTATCAGCAACATTATCTTCTGTCTTTAAGAGAAGAAAGTATTGACCATCCACATATTTGCAATTGATCAAAAACTCCTCAACAAAGTCTTCAACAATGGATGAGGAATTGCCTGATACTTGAAGACACACCCTGAAGTGCAGAAAGAAAATTAAATCAATTACCATGAGGACATGACTTTTGCTCATTTGTTTAGCATACGTGCCACACCCTAAATCCAACCTCCCAGCCTCCAGATCTATTCTGTGCATAAAGCAACTAAACTATCCTCCAGTGGTCATACTTTGACTTAATTACTTCAATAACATGATCTGGTCCACCATAAAGAGAAGTAAAAGGGGAAGTATTTGAATCAAACCAAGGAAACAGATAGGTGGAGTATGCAAGTTTCGCAGGTTGTCGTTAGCTAACTCTGACACATACAAATGCCTCGGAAGTAGTTGTGCGGTAAATGGAGAAACTAAGATAAAACCGAGATCGCAGCATTTAGTGAAACCAATGATTTTTAGAAAGAAAAAAAAAAAGCATAAAGAACAAAAATGGAAACCTACCCAGTGAGGAAAAGTTCAAAAGGAATTGCAGTGACTGATCCAAACAACATTTTAAGCTCTTTCAGTATCTCCGGCTTCCTGAAAATAACAGAGAATCAGAAAAGCAGAAACGGGCACCCAGTTCAAGAAAATGGTCATTCACGCATCATCTATGCTCAAGTCAGAAAAGGGATTTTATGTTCCATTATTAATAATGAAGACATACTTCTAAATGAGTTGTATAATCTTTGTACTAATAATGGGATGTATCAAAATGACTCTATTAAATTTCATTGCTTCTATTAGTGAAGTTGATGGAAATCAATATATCAAATGACACAGTGTATATTGCATCTCAAGGAAAACAACCTCTTTGGATAATTATAGGGGCAAGGCTGCATACATCTCACTCCCAAGACCCAAACTTGATTGGGAATATACTGGGTATGTTGTTGTATTAATAATGAAGACCTACTTCTAAACGACTTGTATAACAATCCTAATCCCATAGCAGGTAATACCACAGATTCTGGCAATAATCTGGACATAATAGAAGTAGCAACATTTGGTTCATCAACAAAAAAATAAGTAGCAACATTTGGATAAAGTGGTCCTTGGCCTAGTGGTCGAACAAAACTCAGGTACCAGTCATTCTTCAACATCTGACATACACCGCCAGGATGCTGTCGGCTACCGAAAGAGAAGATAGTTCTTTTGAGGAAGAGAGATGCACTTATTTTCCTTGTTGAAATGATTTTGTGTTGTTCAATAAATCGAGCAAACGAGCTTAAAATTAGATGTTGTAACTAAAAGAAGTCACAATCAGAAAGCTGTGGTCTGAAACTAATTATGACAAATTAAAACTGTAATGGGGCTAAGAGATCTGAGTTATTAAGTCAATCTGATGCCTAATCTTCAATCTGCAAGCACTTATGCTTTCTACTAAACTAAAAAAACCAGGTTAACATTTTCATAGTCAGACTGCCTGAATGGCATTTTTTCATAAAATGTTTGAGCTCGGCCATGAAATCACACTGACTAAATAGAGAGCTCAATGTTGGAATCATAATCCTCCAACCGAGGCATCAAGCAATATTTGTCACTCATTAGTTCAAAATACTGTCTACTTAATTCAAATCACCTGAAGATACAACCCCAAAGTATAGCTTGGACGTTGACATGATCTAGCTTAATGTCAAAACTTTGCATTTGAACCAAACCATTCAACCTCAAAAACAAAGAATTGAAGAAGAAGCCACCATTACCGTTGTGATTGATTCATGGACTGAACAAGAACCATGCCAGCTGATTCTAGCATATTATCCCTCTCACTTTCATAATCCTCGGTAATTTCACAGCCCTTATTGATGCTACTATCATTCTCCAGCAGTCGCCTAAGAACCGAATAAGCTATCGACGTCGCTTCTTCGAACATGCAACAAACGAGATAACTGCCAATTACGATAGATAAGCTCTTAACTAATGAAGACTGGAGTATCCCAATGAATAAAAATAATCTATAAAAGCGGAAGGGGAAAAAAAGAAACGAATCCAGCGATTAATCTTAACAAACGAACACCTTTCTCCACGTTCAATTTCTTGCCAAATTTCCGTCTGCTCGTCCAAAATCTCCATTATCTCCTTCCTCCTTTTCTTCTCCGGGGAGCTCTGAACTTGAGCTATTTTGCTCAATGCTGGAAAAGAAGCCTATTATATATGTTTGCTGAATTTCGGCTCTCTCCAATGGAAAAGAGTACGGTTCTCATCAATGAGATGCAATTATTATCGCCCCAGTGCGGATCTATAGCGGGCCTGGGTTCCTGGCCCGTTCTGCCGCCCCAGGGTGCCCAGGGCCCATTTTCCCCAATTATTTTTTTTATACCCAAATTATTTATTTATTTTTTTGATCCTCCTACAATGTTCCCCTATTTTAAAAAATTTGGAACCCTCAAATTTTGAGCTAAATTCATTACTGACTAAAAATGCAACTTTACCCATTATATTCCCAACTAAGTTGGGGTCGGGGGTCTGATGTACGCGGCCTTACCCTTGTAATTATACAAAGAGACCATTTCCGTTTTGCGACCCAGGTGGGTATCGATCATTGGACCTCACATTTTGTGAAGTGTAGTTCTCACCACTTGAGCTACAGGGCTTGATAAATTCATTACCGACTATTACTTACAAAATGCTGCATATATCAAAATAGGCACTTTAACTTTTGCTTTCAAAAAGTAGCAAATTTATCCATTTATTGACCAATATACTTTATTAAATAATAACTTAAATAAAATAAAGTAAAACATAATAATATAAAATTGAAATAAAAATGAATAGAAGTAAAAAAAAAGAAGTAAAATTAAAGTAAAAATTAAATAAATAAAACGAATAAAAGAAAAGAAAAGTAAACTAAGTGAAGTTAAATAAAAAAAACTAAAATAAGAAATATATAAATTAAAATAAAAAATAGATATAAAAGAACTAACAACAAGAATAACAGATTAATATAAAATAAACTGAAATAAAAAAAATAAGATTAAATACAAAAGGTAAAAAAAATAATAAATAATACTAAGATTTTATTTCATGTCGTTTTTATTTATTTCACCTAATTTCATTTTTTTTATTCTAATCCATTTTCTCGTTTTCAGTTCTTTTATATTTATTTTATATTTTAATTTTTTACTTCTTAATTTAGTTTACTTTATTTAATTTTTATTTAACTTCACTTAGTTTACTTTTATTTTATTTGTATTTTAGAATTACTTTTACTTTTATTAATTATTATTTTATTTCTTATTTTATTTTATTTTGTTATACTTTTAATTTTATTTTATGTGCAAATAATCACAAAACATGCCAAAATACTCTAAAATCACTATAAGTCACAAGAGAATGACGTCAATTATAACAATAAAGGGTGCGAATCACAGGGAGACAAATTAGACGCTTAGCACGTAAACTCATTAATCTTAACAACATACACAAAATTATAAGAAGAAAATTGAGATGTATAGTGACCAAATAGAAAATAAAAATTCATAAAATTAAATGCAGAATTAAATTGAACTCCGAAGAGAGATAAAAAAAACACATGGGTTTTGTTGAAATTTAATGAGAGAAAATTACTCATAACATATTTTTAGTGGCTAAAACACACAAGATTAAATTAAAGTATCTAGTTTGATTTTATACTAATAGGAAAGTATTGATTTTTCACCCTAACACACTGAAAATGTAATTAGAACTGTAAATCTATAGCATGTTGACCACATAGCATATAAATTCATCATCGTTATACTAAAATTCTAACAAGATGTATATATTTTAATATAATTTCTAAGTATATAAATACCATAATCTGCCCCTAAGAACTCCCTTTTACAAAGAAGGATTCAAGAATTTTTAGACTAATGCCCTGTTTTGCGCAGCCTTCTTAAAATTATAATCCAATTATAATCACCTTTTTTCAAAAAATAACTC
>JAOWBN010037981.1:0-10055 GCA_028565015.1 Pinguicula moranensis | reverse complement strand
CAAGAGAAATGTATGCATCAAGCTGGGAGCACGGAGGAGGAACCAGTTGTGTCAAGTTAATATGGTGAGATTGATTTTTTTTAGGCTCAGGGAGCGGATAGGCCAAGTCGAAAGGTGAATTAGAAGGAGATACTGGACAGGTAAGATAAGAAAGATATTTGATAAGTTAGATTAGAACGATATACTAATGGGTCAGATCATAAGGATTCTATGGTTAAATTTGTGTCAAGATCTAGTGGATATTGGATGGGCCGTAGTATCAGTATTTCTATTTAGTTTAGCTAAGGCTATGGTAATATAAATATATAAAAAAAAATAGATTTATATAAGAAGTATAATTATATAGTAAAAGTTGTAAGTACTATAAAACCCGATTTCAATTATTTTCAACTAATCCCATAACAACCGCCCACAAAAGTAACTCAACCCCAAATCATCCAACAAACAAAACGTGTAAATTGGAAACCAAAACCAAAAACGAAAACGAAAATGAAAGAAGAAGATAGAAACTGAAAGCAATCCACCTTGACTAATTTGATGTGCAGTTTCCGAAATCTCCACAGCCAAATGATCATCCAAGCCCCTCTTCGCCGGCGATTCAACGTCGTTCCGTGGTGAGACACCCATCTCCGCCGCTTCCTCCTCCTCCCCCTCTCGCTGCAAAAGCCGCGTGCTTGTTATTATACCCTCCTCCCTCTTCCAACGACAACCCTTTTAATCTCCCTGTATATATATATATAGAGACAAATCCCAGAATAATCTACAAACAACAACAACTGCAATAATATAATACGTCAAGAAAACGCACGCAATGGAGGTGTCCCTGCGTGTTTGCAGCGAAGAATCAAGGAAAACGTGGGCCCCTTAGATCTGTTCTGAGTTGGCACGATCACTTCATAATCCATGTATACATACGGGACTCCGATCCCAGCGGTTGGTTTGCTGACAAAATCAAATCGACGGTCTCGATTGATCTGTTTATATTTGGGTATCTTTTATTAGTCAAATTCGGACCAATTAGAGAAGTTGCAGGTATTAATTGTATTCATCAAATTCTTTTAGGCTACAAAAGTATTTGTAGGCGTACGAGTCAGATTATTCTCACTTGTCACTTGCATTGGAGAATTTGTAGACTAGTTGAAAAAGTTGCGTGTATTGAATTTATGGATTAGTAGGGGTCGATTTTTTTGGCCCCCCTCCAAACAGTGGAATTTGGGGTGAGTAAGAAGTCAATATTTTGACTAAAATTCCTTGAATAGTTATTGTTGAAGATGTTCAAATCAGGCAATAATGAAAGTCCCGGATGATAATTGGTCACGTTGAGGTTTTACGTGTCGATTCATGTCGACCGACATCTACGGGGAAAAATCGATTTACTTGGACCCTGTTTTGCGCAAACCTTATTCTACTTCTTCTATTATTTTTTTTTATTTTTTAAAGGGGCATATTACTATTTTTACAATAGAGGTGTCTTCGAGGGTCCATAATTTTTCGAAACCACCGTATCGGAGCTCCCGTCGCCGCCGGTGCCCCCGCCGTCGTGCCGGACCACCCCCACCCACCAGTCGTTCCGTAGACCCTGTAGTACCGGAATTGAGGTTCTTATTTTTTAGAAGGTTTACCTTCTTAAAATAATTAGAAATAGTAGAAGAAGGGTTGCGCAAAACACTCATTTCGTAAATCGAGGTTATTAAAAGCAGATTATAATTTTAAGAAGTCTGCGCAAAACGACCCCTTATTCTACTACTTCTTCTTATTTTTAGAAGGGGTGGTGTTTTGTCCAAATACTTAAAAGATAATTATTAAAATTTTATTTTAATTATATATTACAAAATTAATAGTAAATTACTAAAATAACCTTCACATGAGGGTAATATTGCCTTGTAAGAAAAAAAAAATATGTCAAGAGATGCTTATTTTTTAGAAGGAAAAAAAATATATCAGGAGGTGCTTATTTTTAGAAGGTTTTTCTTCTTAAAATAAGAACAAGTAGTAGAAGGTTAGCTGCGCAAAATACTGCTTTTCTGAGAAAATGGTGCTTATAAGCCAATTATAATTTTAAAAAGGCTGCGCAAAACAGACCTTAAATAACTTTATAATTAATAGGAGGTGTTGAAATTTATGTTTTCAGAAGATCAAAATTAGGCTACAACAATGATGTTCTTTCATCCTAACCCCATCCTATGATGGTGGGACTTGTGAAGTGAAAGAGATGCAAGAAAGAAGAGGGACTACTAGCTAGAATAAAAGAGGAGCCTTACAAATAATTTGTAATCTTTTTTTGATAAGTAGGTAAGAATTAATTAAACCAAGAAGACAAGTACATGAGAAGGTCTTGATTGCTCAATCTAAGTGAGCCAATCACCCCAAAATGAAAACAGGATACATCACGGTGGAAAAATGTGCTTATACAAAGTCTTGGGTGGCGAATCCAATCCTCCTATGATATTACTGCCGTGACTTTTTCAAAAGCCTTGTGCCAATACCATGTTTGTATCTTAATTCTTTCGATGACCACATCATGATTAAAAGTTTTATCCCTGAATCTCATGTCATTTCGGACTTTCCATAATGGCCAAATAGTGCAATGCCATATAGCTTTTCAAAGATGGTTTGCCAAGCGGTGGGGGGTCAGACCCATGTGTGCCCAAAGATGGGGCATAGGTTGAGTGTGCCCGACATATTCAAGGTCGAACCATTTGTAGACAGATGACCAAACAGCATATGATTGATAACAGGACCAAATAAGATGAGTGAATCCTTCTGGCTCACGCTTATAAAAATTGCATAAGCAATCTTGTACGAATATTGTAATCCCTCTCAGCAATAAGTTGTCTGTTGTGGGAATTCTGAGTTGTAACACTTTCCAGCAAAATATCAGTACCTTGAAGGGTGATCTGGTGTCCCATACATATGATAGATCCGGGGAGGCTTGATTCCGATTGGTGAGTTCCAAGTATAATGCCATATAACCACTACGAACCGAATAAGTCCCCATCGGAGATTCCAACCATTGACAACTGTCCAAGCCACTAGTAGGAAAAGCTCCAGTCAGTTCATGTTCCAGATCGCACACGAGGATGATCTCACGTCTACTCAGCGGGTTGTGCCACAACCAGATTAATCTTCTACTTTCATGTTCATTCTTGTTGGTCCTTTCTTTTCTTTCTCTGTTATTTTTGTTCCTCGTACATAAATTTTTCTATTTTACAGTAAATTTGGCATAAAAAAATGATTTTCTTTCATCGCCATGATGGACTAACAATTGTTATCCTACGATTAAAGATCCACGAGATCATCTTATCTTATGATAGCACATGGATGAAGAAAATTCGAATTATGGTTCAACCAAACTTCGATTGACTTAATTATGAATGGAGCCAAATTTTGTTCAGACTTGAATCCTAAATTAGCTTCGGTAGTTGATTTGTCTCTCTTGTTTTTAGCTGATTCTATGATTTGTAGCCTTAACTTCATTGTCTGTCTGTAAAACCTATCGAATATATTGCCTCTTTAATTTAGAATGTGAATATGGTAGAATATGACTCGGACAATCAGTATAATATGGCCAGAACAAATAAGTAATTATAAATAATGAATGGAACAGGGACGGATGTACGGGGCCACAGGTGGGCGACCACCTTCGCTCAAACAAAAATTCGTAGGTTTTAGTGGACTTTAAAAAAAATACTATTTTTTTTATAAATTTTTGCACCCATTAATATAATATTACAACTTTTTCACCTCTCAAAACAATACGGACTCCGGCGTTAAGATGGGAATGCCTCTATTCTGGTAAAGCTTCAGTTAATATGGTACATGTGTATGCCAACAACCAAGTTGTACATATTGGCCTCGCTTTGTTGTCACATTATATTATTTTAAATTAATACTTTACAACACTCACTCGATTTACTTTCCTAATATAATTAACTTTAAAAAAGTAATAGTTTAGCATGGTTTGCTGTCAACCACTTCCACTACATGTAAGGACAATCACTTGGTGGAATTATGAACCTTCCAGGCATCATCAACTTTATTTAAGATTCTTTAGTTGCCATGCCCTGATTTAAAAATACATGGGATGGGGATTGATTTTCAAAAACTCATGGTACATGTATATGATAATAACTCAGTGGCGGAGTTAAGAAATAAAGAGGGGACATTTTTAAAAATAAAGTGGGTCCGGTCGGATACATTTAACTTGCAAGAAAATTTAGAAATTTTTTCGAATTTGAGCAAAAGATAGAAGAAAATTTAGAAATAAGGCATTGTTAAATAAAAATTTATCACATACATCTAAATTTTTTTTGCGTTTGAGCAGACTGAGTCAAATTTGACATATGAATGTTTGGTGGTGGTGGTGGTGGGGAGTTTTCAATTTTTTTTTTATAAGTGAAGGTTTTCAATTTACGAAATAGAATCTATTTAACTAGAATATCATAAACAAATAAATTAAAGAAATATAAAATATATATTAAAATTTGTCCAAAAAATACCAAAATAATATATATTATAATTAATAAATCACAATCAATGTTCTACAGTGCAATGGTTAACGCTCTAAACTTTGAATCCAATGACCTATAATATCAATTAGAATTAATAAATCACAATCAAGGGTTTACTGTGTAGTGGTTAACACCGTGTGCTTTGAATCCAGCGATCTAGGTTCAATTCCTGGTAAGACCTCAATTTCATTCTTTTGATTTCCATTTTTTTTTACAACGTAACATCTAAGTTAAATATTTTTGCACTCTACTAACTAATTTAAATGAATATTATAAGTTAAAGTAAAACAAATATAGTTTGAATATTATAAGGAAGACCAACTTAAAAAAAAAAAAACATTTATTATATTTCTTGCACGTTGCCTCCACCCCTGAACTCAGTGGCATTATTTGCATACACTTCTTCATATAAGATAAGAACTTCTGAAAAGTTATTTTAAATTCGTTGGGGGAGGTTTGTCTTGGGGAGGTGGCATGACATCTTGTTGTTAGTCTTTTTTTGGATTCATATTCAACTATGTAACACCGACTCTCTAAATGTGAGTTATACAAACTTCTGAACTTCAAATTAGAAATCGTAATGAAAATGTGAGTTATACAAAAGTGTCACCCCTTATTTAATATAAAATTCATACAATGGTTTGGCTCTCGTAACCAATCACAAGTAGTAAAGCCTCTACTTGCTCTTACATAAGCTTTTAACCATTTCTACCAAGGACCTTAATCCGTCACACACAATCTTTTACCGGAAACTCAACCTCCTCAAGGATTACCTCATTAGCCTACCATAGTTACTATATGACACAATACCAAAAGCTCATCCGCCCTTCCTTAAGACTATGATTTTTCAACAATCCCATATGGTGATCCAAGTGTTCCAACAACCCCTCATGACCAATGTAATGCAAGCCAAGCCATAGGTAGCGTTCAGTGCAAAGCATGTTAGCCTTTTGACAACTTATCAGAAGATGAGACACTGATTCGATATCATCACCATATTTCTAAAACTCTTATCATTAAGCAAATTTGTGGGCTTCTAAACCAATTGATTGGATTGTAACGATCTGTCAAGTTCTTCTCTTCGAAGATTTCCCAAAGTTAGAATCTGGATTTTCTCCCTAATTTCTCCTTCATGGAGCTAATCTGTTTGACGATTTTTCTGTTTTCTGTGTACCATATCTGCTAGGAGATTATCGTCCATACAGTTTTTCATATGTCTTTGTTTGTTCTCCTCTTTAATATGCCTATATGCGGGCGAAATTGGACGATGGGTCTTTCTGTAGGGCAATTGTATGGCCTCCAAACCAGTTATAGCAGCACTTCCAGACAACATATGCAGAATCATCAGAAAAAACTAGGTGAGCGACCGACTCTAGTTCCTTATTGCAGATAGAACATATTAAATTTGTATTAATGCCCCTCCTCATTAAGTTGTGTGTTCTTGTTATTCTCTCTTGTAGAAGTCTTTGTCCAAAAGCAATTTCTTTAAACGGCGAGTGTTTGCTCCAAATTATGGCTAGAAAGTTGTTCGTCGTTGATGAGGAGATTTTGATATCTTTGTAAGCCAATTTTACTGAGTAATTATTTGAAGCTTCCATACTCCATTGCAATATGCGATGTAATGCACGAGCACGCGCGCCGAAGATCAATCAGCTCAAGAAGCCGCCTGCCTTTACTCTGTTTTAATGATTGTTGCTTTTTATGTTTTGGTGGTATTAACTACACACGTGTTTAGTGCATTAATACTAAAGCCATTGTCCAAACTCCAAACAAACTACTGCTATAAGTAACTGTGAGAAACTTGAAGGATGCAGTTGATTATTGAAATTAAAGTTCCTTCATGAATTCATATTTGAGTTCTATACTTCCGGTCTTCGCAAGAATACATAAATTGTGCCAACTTCTCTGTCACCAGACAGAGGATTTGCGTTGCTGTGATCTTAGATCTCCTTAGTTGAATCTCAGAGTACGTCAGTTGGTATCAGAGCACGGTATTCCAACAATTCTTATTGTCGAAAGTCCTGCAGTTTATCAAAAAGAAAAAGGGTCATTCCATTAGATCAGTGAAGATGTTGCATTGGATATGGTCTCTCGGCGAATCGGTAACAACCAGATCGGCCGGTTACCGTTCCTGGTCTGTTTTATCAATTTTAACGGAGGCTTCTCGTTCTTGTTTTGCTAACGCAGGAGACTACAAAGACGAAGAGGAGCGCATAGAGTACAATGGTCCACCAATCTTTGATGTATATCCGGGATAATTAGGCAAGGGGGATGTAGATCATTACCCGCAGAATGATGTAGCCATCTCCTCATCCGATGCACCTTTATCTTCAGTCACAACCACGAAGAAGCCGTCCTTAATCACTGTTGAAGATCCATCCGCTCATAACAAGGTTGTCCCAACAAACTTTTCTGTTTCATTTATCTGTGAGATTTTCCAGGAAGTACAAGACAACGTTATCCCCTGCACGTGCTATGTTTTCGGAAATGAAACTGAGGCATCAAAGTTCTTAGCTTGGAGACAGAACATTTTGGTAGGATTGAGCTGAAAGTTGTAAAGATTTTGGTGTTCTTCAAACCTCCAAAGGCGCCTCCGGACAAAGCTATTGCAGACACAGAGCCCCAACATTCATGGACGAATTCTTTGTTACCGTGAGGGGCTGATGTAATGTGTCACACTACCGACCTCAAGGGTGTGACATAATGCACGAGTACGCACGCCGAAGATGAATCAGCTCAAGAAGTCGTCCGCCTTTACTTTTAATGATTGTTGCTTTTTATGTTTTGGTGGTATTAGTTGCACACGTGTTTAGTGCATTAATACTGAAGTCATTGTCCAAGCAGACTGCTGCTATAAGTAACTGTGAGAAACTCGAAGGATGCAGTTGATTATTGAAATTAAAGTTCCTTGAATTCATATTTGAGTTCTACACTTTCTGTCTTGACAATAATACAGAAATTGTGTCAAAATTTGCGTTGTTGTGGTCTTAGTTCTCCTCAGTTGAATCTCAGGTCACGTCGAAGACAGAAAGGTACCAACTTGTTTGTCACCGGGCAGAGGATTTACGTTGATGTGGTCTTAGATCTCCTGAGTTGAATCTCAGATCACGTCAATATGTTTATTCTTATAACTGGTGGCATAATTTCAGCAACATCTTCAATGAGATTGTTAGTATTTGTTCTTGATGTGTTAATGCCTCAAACCATATCCATGTACAAGTTGACTTTGTTGCTCGTCAGCATTATATTTCTGACATATTAGGATATGCTTATCCTCTGCTTCTACGTATAAATTAGGATAGAAGTCAAAAAATTTGTATCCTCCTAGAAGTAAGTGTTTACCCCCACCACTAATTTGCTTTTTCGCATTCCCCAAAAAAAAATTTACAGGTCAAATAAGAGACTCCCCAAAACCTATAGAAATTCCCATATTTAGTCCCTAAGACCTTTTTTCATAGGTTTCCATCAACATTCTGCAATAGTCTTTATTTCCATTTTTCAGAGATAAAGCTTGTCATTTCTTTAACTCCCAAACCCCCATCCTTTAGGCTCCATTTGGTACCTTGTTTGAAGACGCATAAAAGTCGATTTTTGCTGAGTTATCCCAGTAGTTCCCACGTTTGGTGCCACCCCGATATTTTCCCTCCCCACGGGATAACTTGTCGGGCAGCCCCTCATTTTTGTCCGGAATTGATGGAGGCCGGGTTTAGGCAATCCCGCATTTACTCGCCTTATCTATTGACTATTTTGTCCTTCCTAACATACAATATTATAGAATATACACCTATATAAGCATTTCTGCCTCATATTTTGTTCCAATTTTTCTTCATCTGATTTCGCTCCCGAACGCCGTCGCCCAACTCTGCTGCCCTCCTCCTCAACTTCTCTCCCACCATCAAGCTCATCTAAGAAAGAAAGAGATTACATGCAGGCATATTTTCTTTTCAAACAAAATTAGCAACTCGTTTTTGCTGGGTTCAACGGCAGCGAAGGGGAATCACCCATGTCGGGGCTGACCGAATTACCCATATTGGGACTGGGTTCAACGATGGCGTACAAAGTCCAGAAAGAAAAAGGGAGGGGTGGCGAAAACACCCATGTCGGAGCTGGGTTCAATGGAGGTGTACGGCGAAATTAAGGGGAGCGGCAAAGGGGAAGAAATGAACTAGGGTTTCGGAGCCATTTTAGTAAAACGACATGCATTTATCCCATTTCAATGTAATCTGCTGTTTTGAACTCAGATACTAAATAACTAACAACTATACTGGTAATCTTGACATGACATTACCAAACATAGGACAAAAAAATAAGCCCGCGAAAACCAAAAGCAATCCACGAAGTCGGATTACGCGAGTCCGGCTATCAAACGGAGCCTTAGTTCTTGGCAAATGCCATTCCAAGCACCCAAGGTATCTTTCTCGTGCTGGCTTGTGTCCCTCCCCATAGGAAGTTTCTTTAAATCTAATAAATCCTTTTTATGACTGACTTTGGAGCTTTATACGTGGACATATAGTATAAGGGTAGGTTAGTTAATATAGCTTTTATGGGTACCATTATGCCTCCAAAAGTGAGGTTTTTGTGCTCTCAACTCTTCAATCTCCTTTTCATTTTGTCTACTAATGGATTCAAAAGTCTGCACCTTGTTGGATTATCTCCTAGTGGTAACCCAAGATAGATGATAAGCAGTGTTTCACCTTGACAGTTTAGCAAATGAGCAAACTCTACTAACTCTGATTATAGGATGTTGATGTCTATGAGTTTGCTTTTATTGAAATTTACTTGTTAGCCACTTATTAGCTCTAAGCACTTTAGTGTATGCTTAATTGCTTTGATGTCGCTCATTGTTCCATCTCCAAATATTAGACTGTCATCAGAGGGAGGGGGACCACGGGGGCTATGGTCTCCCCCCCCCCCCCAAAGATTAAAACAAATTTATATGTATTTTTTTTAAAATTTAGTCCCCATAGATAATGTAATGATATTTGCTTTTAAACAAGTCATGCTTAGCTCAACTAATAAAGTGTTTGGTTTTCCAATGCAAGCTCCAGGTATCGAAACTTGCCCGTAACCTTTTAGTTATTTTTTAAATATCAAAATCAAAAATTTGATATACATGGGATTCGAATCCTCGTTGGAAAAATTATATGTCAGTAGAGAAACCACTACAACATGGAAGATATATGTTCAATTAAGATTATATAATTAACATTATTGATATAGAGGTATAAATAAATTGTAATAGATATTGTTTCATATTTTTTTGATTTTTTTTTTATATTTTTTTTAAGATATTTATTTTTGAGATAGTAGTTAAAAAAGTATCTTGTAAATTGAAAACTTTGACCTGTAAAAAAAATTGAAAATCTTTTTACCTTAAATATTCATCGGCCAAATCCAACCCATTATGCTCGAAAAATAATTCAAATATATGCGGCATATTTCTATTGAACAATGTACTTCCAGAAATTTACATAAATTCATTGAATTTTCTTATATTTTTTGCTCAAATCCAAAAAAAAGGATTTTATTTTGCAACTTAAACCG
>JAOWBN010037970.1:0-10055 GCA_028565015.1 Pinguicula moranensis | reverse complement strand
AATGAAGAGTTATTTTTGGCGGGAAAGGTGATTATAAGAAGATTATAATTTTAAGAAGGTTGCGCAAAACAGGGCATTAACCTCACGCCCCCAAGTTCCACCGCACTTCTCCCTAGATTTGTCCGTGGGTATAAAAAAAATAATACATTCCCCTTCCCTTCTAAAAAAAATAAAAATAGGAAGGATCATGGACCTTTGTAAAAGTGGAAGTGATCCAAAACAATTCGAGGGTCTCAAATTATAACTATTTTGTTTGATTTTTCACATGTGGATGTTATGTGGAAAATGAGACCCAACAGATTCAAAAAACTTATTTCATTCAGTTGGGGTCAACAATCAAATATCGGGAACCTAAATAGGTTGGCCTGATGGTGAATGGTCTAGATTATCAGAAGTGATTTAAATTTTAATTTTTCCTAGGTGCAAATAATTTATTAGGGCCACGACGCGAGATCGTTGGCCCGAGTTTCAACCGGTTCATGTGAGAGGTCGCTCTGGATGGATCTCATAAATTAGTCGGATCAAAATAGTTTCGGACACCATAGTCACCCAAAAAAACAATCAGATGCCGAGATGGGAAAGTGATGGGTGGCCATGGACGAATTAGGAAATTTGTGAATATTTCATCTAAAATATTTGGTTACTTACTTGTGATAAATTTTATTATATGTTCTCTTGGACCATGAAAATTACTTGATATATGTTTTTTTAGATTACTTAATGGCAATGAAGGTTATAATCAATTAATTGGTGTCAAGTAATTTATGAAGATAGTTATATTCACTATGATAAGTTGGTTTATACAGCACACATGCAAGCACGTTTGAGCTTGATCCGCCAGGAAAAAAATCACTTGAATAGGATCTAATTAAATTTCTTCATACACATACATGTTTTAGTATATAAACCAAAGATTAATTATTAGAAAACGGTTTTAGCAACATTACTTTACTTCTTAAAACATGGCAGATCCAGAAAATTGGGCTAGGGGATGCAGATTGAGGAGTGAGGACAACGTATAATTAATTTTCAAATACATTTAGAAATTTTAATAAAACTAATAAAAATAATTACAGTGTATTTACAAGGATTCTCTATTAGAACTTATGGTTTCTACATAGGCTCCTTATTGTTTTAGGGGGTAATTACAACAGTTCCACTGTTAATTCTATTAATAACATCTCAATAAGAGTTATTCTGAAATAAATTACAATTCAATAATCGTAATTTAAGTCGTGTAACAGTTTCATTGTCAATTCATGAAAACATATTTCTCAAAGCAATCAAGATAAAAAATTCATGCATAAATTGACTTCATAAATATGCGCAACCAACAAGAATAAGCATTGAAACATTTATATTTAGGGACTGTTCTGCGCAGGCTTATTAAAATTATAATTGGTTTATAAGCATCTTTTTTAAAAAAATGAGTGTTTTACGCAGCCAACCTTCTATTACTTGTTCTTATTTTAAGAAGGTAAACCTTCTAAAAAATAAGCACCTCCTAACATGTTTTTTTCCCTTCTAAAAAAAATACCTCAATTCCGGTACGGCGGCGGGGCTCCGGCACGAGGGGGGGGGCTCCGGCGACCGGCGGCGGCAGGAGGGGCTCCGGCACGGCAGGTCCGAAAAATTCCAGACCCTCCGAGACACCTCTATTTTAAAAATAATTATCGTTTAAGTACTTGCGTAAAACACCACCCCTTCTAAAAATAAGAAGAAGTAGTAGAAAAAGTAGTAAAAGAAGTAGAAGAAGGCCTGCGCAAAACATGGTCTCAGCTTAATGTGACAAGAAAAAATTGTATCTTGACGAATGATATTTACACAGTACCCAAAATGACTCTAACCTGAAGCACTAGAAAATAGAGTATATAAACTTTGATCGATGATTAGAAAACAAATCATGTTGTGTGTCTACATAGTCGTGTGTACATTATAGCGTGTCTAGAAGTTGTAAGTAAGATTTTTTTTGACAAATTGTAATTATAGTGTATCTAGAAGTTATAAGTAAAACTTGTTGATTGTAAACGAAAGAATTTGCTTGCAAAAAACAAAACATATGAAGGCAATGAAATGTGAGAAATATGGAAAATCAATGATTGTCTACAGATTTGTTGTTACGAATGTAAAAACACAACAAATAACTAACAGGGCCGAAAAGTAAAGATATCAAGAATGATTGCGTAGTTTGCTCTCAATCACCTATTTTGCAGGGTCTTGCCCAGTATAAAAGATTTTACTATTAAATTTTGTATATTATACAGCTCCTCACAATTCACTCACCCGTGTAAAGAATTATTTTCACTCATGTATAACCTTACAACAAATAGTCTACCTCAACCCTGTCATAATAATAGTGAATGAACCGACCATATCATTGTTGAACAATTAACAAGAGGTGACCATGTGGTTCCTACCTCACGTTGCTTTGTTAATATTTTTCTCCCAACATGCTTGCAGATGCTCCTTCAAGTACTCGATCACACCTACTGACAACTTCTGTAGGCCGTTAACTCACGTATGGAATTCAATTTGGGATCAAAGGGTGAGGTTCAAATTCTACACACATAAAGATTTATACCAACCGAATCCTTACATAAGGACAAGTCTTGTTAGTTACCCAAACTCGTCCTCAAGATTTTCCTTCACAATGAAATACTCCCTTGATCGTAAATCTCGGCCATATGTAAATCAAAGACCAACTAGAATTGTCTTCAAGTTTGATTCCCACCTCAGTCCTTAGTCATTATCTCTTATATTTATTTCCCAATTTTCAAGACTCATCCATTGTGCGGGTTTTGCGAATTCTGTGCATGTGAGTGCTCACATGTCAATGCATTTGTTCAAACATTCTCGTACCTGAAGTTTAACAAATCGATTTAACAAAGTTTCTCATGCCAACGCATGTGTTCCGACATTGTCGTCGCTTCCACCAAGTCACCTAGACTTGTTGGTCCTATTGTCATCATGCATCGGATGCACATAACTAACTAGCTAGTGGTACTTAAGCTAGTGATGCTACTTGAATCTTTAGCTCATCCAGTCATCACAATCAGGACAACACATAAGCGTGATGTTATACTCATGGGGTGAAGTTGAGTCCATCATAACCGTCAATCAACTTAGCCTGTTTTTACAATCTCCCTCTTTGGCTTTATGTTTCCCAACCGAAACCTTAACCTGATAGTACAGTCCCTTTATTCCGTCAACATTACGCGTAGCATCTCCACATGCATAGCGCCAGACGACTCTCTCCTCCTTTTGTCCAGATATAGACAAACAGAACGAGAGGCAAACATGAAATGCAAGACATACGAAGGTGCCATAGCCCTTTATTTCAAGGCCAGAAATAGTCTCTTCACCGAATGGACAATAGCAAACATCAGGAGAATGGCAGCGTATGCCGAGGACTTTACGATGCTCCTCAAAATGTGTGCCATCCAGAGGGTTGGTGAGAATATCAAGTAACTGGAGTGAAGTGTCCACATGGCTGATCTAAATAACTTTGTTTTCAACCAACTCCAAAATGAAATGATAGCAACTATCAATGTGCTTGGTGATGGAGACAATTAGAGGTTATTCCTAAGCCTATCAAAGTAATATCCACAATTGGACAAATCGGTGCAAACCCGATGAGTTCACTTCATGGTCGATTCTCTCAAGAACTCGGAGTGACTAAACTTAAATTATAGAACTTATTGTTTACCTAAAAGAAATGTAAAATGAAAGCAATTGAAAACAAGTTGGTTTTGGATCTTTTTCTCACTCTATTAATTATCTGACGAGCAACCGAATTAATCACTTCGAATAAACTCCAAGAAGAAGAAAGGATGGGTGTCTTGGCTTCATGTATTCATATTATGGTTGGATCAGTGTTCTAACATGCAAACCTAACGGGCTTTGTTTACTCCACGGGAATTCTAGGTTGGTGGTTAGTGATTCATCCTCTAAGTGGCTATGGGGATCTATTTATTGCACAAGAGTCCCCAAATATATTGCAACCACTCCTACGAGGGATCCGTTTAGTACACGGGAATCCCTTAAGTCATTATCACAGTTATTGGTTCCCATAATTAAGAATATGCTTAACCATTATTAACTTATATACCTAATTATTTTGGTCTAATTAGAGCTGGTTTTTGGTCAACCAATCCTTTAAGATTTCTAATTTATCTAAGGTATCCTATAGAGGTGATCAATCTACTATAGGGTAACAATAAACAATCCTTTAGTTCAGCAACTAGACCATAACTCTTAAATCATAACAAACACCATCACCAAACCATAACGCAAATAAACTCAACTAAGTGCCCACACAATAGGTTTAGCTACAAGAATCCATAAGAAAAGCAATAAGGCAAGTAATTATAAATCCAAATTGAAAATGCTTCTAAAAACCCAAGGAATTCCTTCTGTTGTTAATTGGGTCATCCACCAAGTTGCTCCAAATGGCTCAAGGGTTGATAACTTAGAAAAGTCTTAATGTTTAAAGTATTTATAGTCCTATATTTTAGGAGGGGGCAACATAGCAATTTTTGCCGATAAAACGGATTTCCCGCTGGACACTGGCCATTTTGCGTATGCCAGAAGGTAGGTGGGGACTACCAGAATCACTGGAAGGTGGCTTATGCTGGTACCTGTCGTGTGCAAGTTTGGTCGTTAGCATGCACCAACAATGTGGTCCAGAGACTTTGGATGATAGATGGCGTGAGCTAGGATTTGTATCGGCATGCGCCAGAATCTTCTTCGAGACATCACGAATGGTCTATGGCGTGCACCGCCTCATCATTTGTGTGCCAGAATCTACTCTGGAAAGGCGCTAATGTTCTGTGGCATGTGCCAGTTTATCTTTGACAGGTACTAGAATCTTCTTTAGAGGGTTTCTGCTAGTCGTGGGTGTGCTCCAGTCTCATGGTGGCGAGAATGAATTGTACTAAACATGTTTTCTGCTAGATGCTGGCGGGGGCTAGCTCCATCTTGGAGGGCACCAGACCTTCTACATCTCTTCTTGCTTTCCTTGGACAATTCATGCTCATTTCCATCCAATTTTTTTGTCGGCCCAATGAACATTACTATTGATGGCTTGTTTTCGTTAGTGTCGTGGTTGGAAAATTACCTCAAGATTATCCTGATTATACTACACAAGCTAAGGGGTAGTAAGTTGAGAGCTCAGGGTCGAATCCACAGGGAAAGGTGATGCATTCTGCACTGCTCTGGTCTTGATTTGCTGCTGTCAAAACAGAAGAAAGATGGGGGAAATTTGTTGCAAATAAATACTGAAACTATAACCAATGAATCAAAGATGAAATCTATATGAAATATCAAAGGAGAAAAATACTTCTGCTGACCTTTAGTTCATGAGGAATAACCTTGGAAGTAAAACGGGTCATACGTGCACATGTAGGTGGTTTATGGTACTTAATGTGCAATTCTTCAATTGCTGCTTTTCTTCCTGTGCTCCTGATTTCCTAACCGGTTTATCAGTCTCCTAACTCAATTATCAGAGTGGCATTAAGATCATAAATTCTCATTAAGAGTGTGAATCTAAAAGATCTAACCGAATGCTCCTTCCTCTACACTTCGGATTTAGATCACCATAACTAATAAATGGACTTGCAGCCTCATTTGATGGTTAAAGTTGCTATCCTATAAGGTTTTAGTGAACTAACAGAACCCCTAGATCCTTACTAGCTGTTAATTAAACTCTTATTTGATTAGATGGCCAATTCAAGTTAACAAGAATTGAAACATGCAAGTGTATCTACAAACTTAAAACCAATACCAATTGTCTAGTTTTGGCTTTGCACCTCACGAATTCTTCCAGGCACCCTCAGAACTTGCAGATCAATAGAAGAATGATGGATTTAACCGAGCATAATGGGGATAAACAGCAAGATTCCAACAGAATGTATCATGGAAACCTAATCTGCTCCACGTTGCTGCAGATTTTATTGCTGAAGTTTTGAATGGAAAGTACAACGTTTTTATGTCCCTCGCTCGACCTACTTTCTACCCTTTTCACCCCTATATTTTATACATAGAAAACTACCCAAAACAGATGGGATAAGAAGGGTAACAGATCCCTTGAAAATAGTGATTTTATGGACAATGGATAGGGAAGTTGTGCCACTTTGTTTTGACTAAATTTTGCTTCAAATTTTCCTTGAACGTGGCATGTATTTCTCTGTCTGTAAGTTGTATAGCAGCACATGCAGGGTAACTCCTAAAGACTTATAGACAAAATCGTGATCTTCAGCAAAACAGCAAAACTGTCAAAACAGAATTTTTTTTGCTCTGCAGGATGGTTGAGTTCATCACTTCCCAAATTTTTCCTGAACTTCTGGTCTACTGAAATCCATGTACCAGAGATTCAGTGTGTACCTGAACTGCATGTGTCATTTATCTTCAAGTGGATCATGCTAAATCATTCTGATGTACTTATGGTAGTTCCTGAAAAAATGCTTCATGATCGGCTTGGATCTACTGCTATATTTCCTATTTTTCTGCAGACTGAGCTTGCTACTGTCTTGTTTTTCAACTTCTGATTGTGATCAACTTGGGTCAGATCATCAGACCCTGAGTGATAATGACCCTAAGTTTGTGTTTTTTACCATTAGATTTAGCAAGAGCAAGAGATCTCTTGAACTTTGAAACATGAGAACTTAATATTCATCTTCTTTTTTCTTCTTGTTGCATTTGATCTTCCTCTTCTTGAAGCTTGTAACTCGATGGTGGCAGCCTTGATTAGGGGTAATGTAGCCTTTTTAGCTAAATTCTCCGTACCATTCAAGGGTGCAATGATCCTATTTAAAACATTACATAATGAAGGAATAAATGCAACAACTCATGCATCATTAGCATGCTTTACAAATGCTCTATCAAATCCTGCACACTTGCTTTTTGCTTGTCCCTAAGCAAATCCATATGATAATAAAGAAATAGTAAAAAGAAGAGTCCAAAAGAAAGAAAGGAAAGAGAAAAAAAAGAATAATGGAGAAATGAGGAAAGAAAAAGGTGCAGCCCCTGCACAAAAAGTTTTAGTGACACTCCCTTTCAGTGTAGGGGATATAGGGTCCTAAATCCCCCACATTGATCAACTACTGCTTCCTCATTAAGATACATTTTGGAAAATTGCCAAAACCATATCTTAACTTAACATTCACCATATCTAAGCAAAGAAATGGCCTCAGAACTTCAACCTAAGGTAAGGATTTCTACCTATCTCCTATACCTCAAAATGAACTAGAGCAACCTAGCCCATGAAAACCTCCTTACTCACCCTTGTACCTTCAAGTAAAAGATCAAAAGAAACCTATCCCCACTTTTGCCTTGTATGCTTAAAAGGTTTTCATCCAAGCTTTACTATTTCTTTTCTCTCTGAATTTATTTCAGCCTCTAACTTTTTGCCGTGATCTAGAACCATACCGAGGCAAGATACTTTTCTTCTTCTTCTTTTTGTTTGATGGTGCAATATGATCTTCTGTACCATTGACTGAACTGATCCACCTATCAAAGATCAATCCCTCCCCCACACTCGTTTATAAACGAGTCTCTCAGTCCAAGCAGGCTGCTAAAACAATGTGCATATTGAGAGATCTTCTGGAAATAAGTTGGGGGTGGCATCACAAGTGAGTAGTGACATGTGTAAGTACAATGCTTTGAATTTTTCTAATGTCTGACAATAAGATGACAAGTTAGGCCTCATGTGGAGTTGATGGACTGTGATGATAATTTGAGGTATAGCTCGTGTTCAAAGCAGTTTAGTGGGTGTTTTGCATAATAGATGCTTTGTTCTTGGATATGAAAATGTGGTGCACAAACATCTGATAGTGTGAGGTATTAATGGGTGTAGATTTCAGATAGAAAATTAGTCCATGACTCAGGTAGTTTCAACTGCTTACCCAGACAGAAAGAAAAGATGAAGGCTTACTTTAAGTGTGGTATGGTTAGCAGAGGACGAATAAGAATTGTCATGGAGCTGAGTAAGTGGCAAAGCTCTGACGTTGGTGCAACAGTTCCTGCAAAAAGAAACGTTCATCAAACAAATAAATGCAAAAGAAATCAAATAATATGACTGAATGTAAATGAGTTTCACAATTTAAAACAATGGGTTGCCTCCCATCAAGCCCTGGTTTAACTGTCTCAGCTGGACATATTGATCTTCAGTCTTCATAGATGGGGTCCTAAAGCATCAGAACCACTGCTTTGTCCTTAGGTAGAATGCCTCTGTACTGCTTCAACTGATGGTCATTGACCTTGAAGACCTTGGTTGGATCTGTCTCAAAGATGTTGACTGCTCCATGATGAAACGTTTCAGCTACTGTGAATGGACATCTCCATCTTGATTGAATCTTTCCTGGAAATAGTTTAAGCTTGTACTGATAGAGCAAGACTTGATCTCCCACAGCAAAATCCTTTCTAGCCATCAACTGGTCATGAATGTCCTTTTGCCTTTCTTTGTATATGGTTGCATTGTCATATGAATCCAACCTCAGCTCTGCTAATTTCTGCAGCTGCAACTTCTTGTTTTCTCCTACTTTCTCAGTGCTCATGTTGAGCTGCTTCACTGCCCAATAGGCTCGATGTTCTAACTGCACTGGAAGTTGACAGTTTTTTTCGAAAACTAACCTGTAAGGCGACATGCCTATAGGTGTCTTGTAGGCTATCCTATATGCCCAAAGTGCATTTGGCAGCCTCATGCTCCAGTCCTTCTTGCTGAGGTTGACTGTCTTCTCGAGGATGGTTTTGATCTCCCTGTTGGTGATTTCAGCTTGGCCATTGGTTTGAGGATGGTAAAAGGTTGAAAGCTTGTGGCCTACTCCATATTTCTTAAGTAGTGATGCCACTGTTCTGTTGCAAAAATGAGTACCTCTATCGCTCAACAAGTGCTTAGGCATGCCAAACCTGCAGAAGATCTAATTCTTGAGAAACTTAACCACAAATTTGGATTCATTAGTCCTGGTGGCCAGTGCCTCCACCCACTTAGAAACATAATCAACAGCTAGGACAATGTAGATGTTTCCATTTGAACTTGGAAAAGGTCCCATGAAATCAATACCCCAAACATAAAAAAAATTCACAGAAAAGAATAGGTGTTTGTGGCATTTCATTTATTATAGAAATATTTCCTATTCGTTGACACTTATCACAAGTTTTCACATAAGCATATGCATCTCTAAAAATGTGAGGCCAGTAGAACCCTGAGTCTAAGATTTTTCTAGCTGTTTTGTTGGGGCCAAAATGGCCTCCACATGCTGAATCATGACAAAATGTAAATACTGAAGAGATTTCAGAGTCACTTAAACACCTACGGATAATAGAGTCTTCACAACGTTTCCACAAATAAGGATCATCCCAAACATAGGACTTTGATAAATAAAATAAAAAATACTCTGTCCTTTTGATTTTTTGTGAAATGAGGAGGAAATTCACCTATTACGAGAAAATTCACAATCTTTGCGTACCAAGGCTGAGTTGTAGTCATGGAGAAGAGATGCTCATCTGGAAAAAGGCCAAGAGCTGGCTTCTGCAAGACAACAGACTCGGCAGCAGGAGTGATCCTGCTCAGATGATTAGCAACCAAGTTTTCTAATCCCCTTTTTTCCTTGATCTCTATGTCAAACTCACTCATTAACAAGATCTACCTGATGAGCCTTGGTTTGGAATCTTTCTTTGCCAGCAAGTATCTGATAGCTGCATTATCAGAATAAATAACAACTTTAGAAGCAAGCAAATAAGATCTGAATTTTTCAAGTTCAAATACTATAGTTAGCATTTCTTTCTCAGTTGTGGTGTAATTTTTTTGAGTCTCATTCAGAGTCATGGATGCATACTAGATGACATGACTGGCTCTTCCTGACTTCTATCCAAGCACAACACCAACTGCAAAGTCACTTGCATCATACATGATCTCAAAGGGGATCTTCCAGTCAGATGCTCTCATGATTGGTATTGCTGTAAGGTGATCCTTCAGTTCTTCAAACGCCTTCTTGCATGAGTCATTAAACTCAAAACTCACTTCTTTCTGCAGCAGTCTACACAATGGGGTTGCTATT
>JAOWBN010037959.1:0-10056 GCA_028565015.1 Pinguicula moranensis | reverse complement strand
CCTGCGTGACTTGAAGTTTGCAGCTGCTGCACATGAGGAATCTTCTCCTTATCGTAATCCTGAAAAATACAGGCGCATGGTTGGGCGCTTGCTCTGTTTGAATAAATCAGATCTGATATCATGTATGCAGTGTAGCAGCTTAGCCAGTTTGTCCAGGCTCCTCATGATATGCATTGGCATGCTGTGGTTCACCTTCTGAGGTATCTTGCAGGCCACATCACTCTTGACCTCTTCTATCCTACTACTACCAACCTTTAATTGACTGCCTTCAGTGATGCGGATTGGAGCAGTTATTGCACCACCATACACTCTCTCAGTGTGGCATCACAATTGCTTGGGTGATAGCTTGATCTCTTGGAAAATCAAGAAGCAATCCACCATATCTTGCTCCTGTGCAGAAATTGTATACAGGGCAATGTCAACCACTGTTAGGGAGTTGCAGTGGATATCTTATATGTTGCAGGACTTTCAGGTCCCTATTTTTGTCCCATTTCATTTTGGTGCAATAACAAGGCAGCTTTAGACATCACAACAAACCTTGTTTTCCACGAGCGGACCAAACATATAGAAATCGATTGCCATGTTGTCCATGATCAATACAAAGCTGGATTTGTGATGCCACGCAATGTCTCTACCACTGAGTAGCTGTGTGATTTGTTCATAAAATCCTTGCCTATAGTTGTCTTCTCCTACTTATTGTCCAAGATGAGCTTGTGGGATGCTCGTCTTGAGAGAGGGGGAAGGTTATTGGAGAATCCCCTAAAACAAGTGAAGAAAAGCAGCAGCAAGAAGGCTAAAACAAGGGATGAAGCATCAACTAGTGAAGATTGGCTATTGCTGACTCAGCCTTCAGCAACCAATAAAGTTAGAGCTCAGTAGCCTTTGATCATGGATGGTTGGATCAATATAATTTAGCATTACTTCCATTTTCTTCTTTTAGTCTGAGCTTATAAAAGCATAGAGAATAAGTTTTGTACAGAACACATTTTCACTTTGATAAATCAAAAACCCAAAAAGATGAGATTTTCCCTCACAAAAAAATGTCGTTATTTTCTTCAACTGCCACGATCAATTCGTGTGTTCTTCAACGTTTTTATAATCACAAGTTCCTATAGATGCCAATAAAAAAAGTTCAGATACTCGAAAAAAAATGAAAAAAAATGGCGACCAATTTAAGCTCCTCGCCCTCATGCATAGTGAGGTTAATCCCTTTCAAAATTTCCTTCTTGGGGTCGACGATAATGGCCAAAAGTTTTATCTTCGAAGCCCCCGCCCTGAGACACAGTAGAGGATGGCATGGTCTCAACCGAGACGGTTTCCCTAGGCGTGAATACACGTAGCAGCTTCACTGGAAAACCGTGCGAGGGCCTGGGGGTGGGAAAATCATGAAGGAAGAGTATAGAGTGACGACGACCATTGATTTATAGAAAGAAGGCTTATCCAATTTCACGAGATTTTCGACTCGGCAGTGACGTCGGAGTTCATCATATTAGTCTTGAATTCTGAATTTCGGAAAATTGGGTTATGTTTATATGAGTTGTAAAATTTGTAAATATGGATAAATTGAAAAGGGTATGTGGTAATTTGGATGTTGGATAACCGCATGATAACATAACCCACCGTTTTTTTTTTGATAAGTTAACCCGTTCACTCAGTTATTTTGGGTTGGCTGATAACTCTTTCGAGTCACCCAATTAATAGTACACCAAACGAGCCCTTGTGGTTCCATGATTGATGCATAATGCAAAGAATGGCAAGTGGACAGTGAAGTTAAGGTTCACATGAACATGGTTACTACGAATAAAGCCAAACCTAGTGATTTTCAATTCCCTTTTGGATGGTCTATACAAAGAAGAATCTGCATATTTCTCCATATCTTTAGTCGATGAGATGTAAAGGCTAAATATGTATGATGATGTCACTTACAACACTCTGCTTAATAATTATTGTTTTATTGGTAAGATCAAAGAGGTATTTGATCACTTTGCATACATGAAAAAGCAAGATTCTTGGCAAACACAATTACTTATAATACAATGATTGATTTTTTTTATGCAAATTTGGGTTATTTGACGTTGCTAAGTGTAGATCAATTAGAACGGATCTAACAATGAACAAATACAATAATGAATCGTACCTTTAATGCGAAGCGCATAGAACCATAATCTTCCTGCTGATTATATCACAAACACGAACCATGAGTCTACTAGAATCTCCGTTTAATCCACATATTTAGATCTCCGGCTTCATAGATGATAAGGTAGCAATTCAAAAAAAAAACTGTATATATGTTTATGAGTTTCAATACATGAGAATAAGAATTGTGTAGTAGTAAATAGATGTACTGAATACCCTAATTATAGGGAAGAATTAGGGTTTAGTAATTAACGTATAATTACATAATTGACCCTAAACGTAATTACGAGGGTAGAATCCTACCCTAATTTGAATTTTTAATATTAGGTAATTAAAAAATAATTACCTTAATCGATTCAATTAGACTTATTTGTATATTTTTTTCTAACTCCCACTTACGTTTGCCATGCGAATCATAGCCGTTGATAAATATACTTAGTCTTTATCCTCTATATTCGACTTTAAAGCTTTAATGTGAAAACTAAGGCATTTCACATTCAATTCACTTAGAATGTCATTTAAGACCTATTGAAGCGACTGTTCAAAATATTTATCAGTCTCATCTTTCATGCTACACAAGCATAAGGAAAATTTCCCGTATGATAGGGCCAATCATTAAGTTTATGTGACATTAATAATGCCTTATTAATTGATTGCATACACGAAAGTATTTGCTCAAATGAAAGAAAAGTTAATTTCATTTCATAATCAATTGTTACAAAAACACATCGTTATCATTTACATGATCTGATTAAACCCCACGTAATCCTAGACTCATGACTTTCGCTCTAAACATATATCTAGGAATAGGTTTAATCATTGGATTAGCGATCATCTTGTTAGTAAGAATATACTTGATATTTATTTATGCTTTGTTGACAACGTTCCGAACAAAGTGGTAGTGTTGCCGGATATGCTTTGTCTTCCTATAAAATTTTGGATTCGTAGCGAACTGAAGCTACATTATTAACATAGTTCAACTCTATAGGATCATCGAGGTGCTGCTTCCATGGTTGACTAAGCGATCCGGTCTTGCTTCTTGCTACATCAAGATATAGCTCCTTCACTCAGGATGAAGGCATATCCAGAGGTTGACTTGTACTCGTCTAGACCACCTCCCCAATCAGCATTCATGAATCCATTTAGACGCAGGTCTCCCCCTTGATAACATAGCACTCGATCGACCATTCCAAGAAGACAACGAAAGATTCTCTTGACTGCTTGCCACATGAGCATGCCCTGGGTTGCTTTGGTAACGACACACCAACCCAACCGCGAAGCAAATGTCTGGCCGTGTACATAACATGGCATACATCAAATTCCCTATAGCACTTGCATAGGGAACATTGCTGATTTATTTCTATTCTTTCTCTATTTTTAGGCATTGATTGAGACTTAGTACGAGACCCTTATCAACAGGGGTGTCAACGGGTTTAGAGTAATGCATTCTGAATCGCTCTAAGATTTTGTTTATATATATGCCTGTTGGGACAGACCCAACATTTTCTTAGAACAATTTTTGCATATCTCCACGCCTAGGACATACCTAGTTTCACCCATATCCTTCATCTAGAAGACGGAGGATAGCCAGTGTTTAGTGGAATTGAACATTTTTATGTTGTTTCCAACCAGTAGTATGTCAATGATGTATAAGGAGAGAAACATGATTCCTTCATTTGTATTTAGGACATACACACAGTAATCTTCATCTATCATGGTGAAGCCATACGAAGTAATGACGTCATGAAAACTGAAGTACCACAATCTTGAAGACTATTTAAGTCCATATAAGATCTTTTAAGACGACATACCTTGTCATCTTGACCTGCTAAGGCAAACCCAACAGGTTGATTCATGTAGATCTCTTCCTCAAGTGTTCCATGGAGGAATGCATGCAGTCTTTACGTCCATTTGGAATAGTTCAAGATCCAAATGGGTAACTAAGGCTAGAAGTAGGCTAGTAAAGTCAATCCTTACCACAAGAGAAAATGTTTCCATATAGTCTATATCCTTGATTTGGGTAAACCTTTTGCCACGAGTCGGGCTTTGAACTTGTCGATTGATCCATTCGTACCGTGCTTAACCTTGAATACCCACTTGCATCCAATCGATTTTTGGAGATATGGTGGATCAACAAGTTCACAAACCCCGTTTGTTTGCATCGAGTCTATTTCATCCCCTCATGACACTAAGACATTTTTTTTCTATCGGGTGAGTCTATAGCCTCGTTATAAGAGGTGGGCTCTTCTATTTTCAAAGTAGCGCAGAAGAATACATTCCATGTTGACTCCTTTGGATAATAGGATCTTCTACTCACTTGGTTGAGAGTTTGCTCCGACTAGCCCCTTGGCTCATGGGGCTGAAGATGTATGAAGGGACGTTCCCACTAACCCTATGGTTAGTGGGGCTTGTAATCACATCATCATAGACTAAATTTTGAGAACTAATTTTATTTCTAGGCATGAAAGGTTAAAGACATACCTCTCTTTCATGTTGATCCTCATTTTCGTTAGGCATGAAGTGTGGAGGACTTACCTTTGTTTAATGTTGGTCCTCACGTGGCATGTTCCTATCTCGAGTATATAGGATTAAACTATTCTGGGTGGTTTGATGAAACATATTCACTCTCCACACCAAGAGAGAGTGACAAGCGTTGTTGTAACTCATACAATTGACCATCCTATTTATTCCTCTGATAGTTGGGAACTGATACTCTAGAAATTCGACATCGCGACTGTCTATTTTAGTCATGCCCTCATTTGGGTATTCACCGAACATCACGTATCATTTTTAATGTTCGGAGTAATGAATGAACACCCTCTTGGGTGCTCTAGGACTAAGTTCGCCATGTTGATGGGTTGGGTTGTGCACATAGCCCGCCGAACTCCATGGTCGCATATGTTCTACAAATTGGCTTGCTTTCATTCAATAACTCATATGGACTGGTGGGTGCACTTTTGTTTGGTACTCGATTGAGGATGCACGTTGCCGTGAGTAACACATCTCCCCAAAAGTTAATGGATATGTTGGCTTGCGCCATCATAGATCAAACCATATCAAGCATGGTGTGATTCCTATGTTCCGCAACACTGTTTTCTAGCGGGGTATAAGGAATGACAAGTTGCCTTACTACGCCCTTTTCATTACAATACCCTTTGAACATATCATAAAGGTATTCGCGACCGCGGTCAGTTCAAAAAATCTTAACTTTCGATCCAACTAGTTTTCTACTTCTGCTATGTAGATTTTGAACACATAAAGTGCTTCATGGCAATGAGACAATAGATATACGTGCCCGAAACGCTAGTTGTCGTCTATGAATGTGTTGAAATAAGAAGCCCCATGGCGTGCTTTCACACTCATGGGTTTGCAAATATCAATATGAATTAAATCTAATGGACTTGAAGCTCGAGAAGCCTTACTGAAAGGCTTCTTGCTAGCTTGCCAGCTAAGCCAGGTTCACACACAACAATTTAGCCTTGATGAGAGGGTGTAAAAGACCGTAGTTAGCAAGTCTATTTAACCCATTTTGACCAATGTGACCAATTATAGCAGGCCATTTAATAGATTCAGAAGTTTTGTCATTGTTGGAAATTGAGGCAAGAGATGAATTATTTGAATCATTGTAAATATCATCCAAATTAAAAATGCAAAAACCATGTTTGTATGAGCAGTGACCAAACACAATGTCACTGTACTCAATTTTCAATCCACTAGGATGAAAATTAAATAAAAAACCTAATTGTAGCAAGGAAAACAACTTAGAACTAAACAATAGCAGACTCCAGACACAAAGATTGTCATGTAATAACAATGTGTTCATGTTATGAAGCTGGATCTTATAGGTGCCAATGCCGATGACATCCTCTTCACTATCGTTTCCCATGGTTACGCTTCATGTTTTGGCGCCACAGCGATGAAACTCGATAAAAACTAGCATATTCATTCACTATGTGTTGGCTCGCTTCTGAATCCACAATTAATTTAGGAAAGGAATTAGCAACTAATGCATAGTAGCAAAAGCATAGTTTGGGATTAGTGGGAGTGAAAGGTACCTTTTTTTGGCTCAAAACAATCTCGACAGAAGTGACATTTCTTTCCGTAGTTATAGCACTTCATGCGTGCCATATTCTTGGGGCCGTTAGCCTTGGCTTCTTTAGTGATTTTCTTTCTTTGAACAGATTTCTGAGTCTTGTTCACTGACTTACCAAATTTCTTGTTCCTATTATGGTTTTCCCATGAGTAGCAAACACTTTGGCATGGAGTACGGAAGCTCGCAAAATCTAGTCCTCAACTCGAGATGCTTGGATATGTCAGCAAATATCTTGATGTTCTCGTCATGAGTCATTAGAGTTTTGAAGGGAATCCAATGTCTATATTATCTTTCATAAGGTAGTGACCGAATCACATTATTCACCTGGTCGAACTTAGGAATATCGATCCCGTCATCCTTGAGATCACGGGAGTATGGCACTCATGATGCGGAGGTGGTCAAGTACAGGTCGACTCGAATCAATCTTGTACTGAATCCAAATCAGATTTAAGATACGGAGTCTTATCGCTGAGGTTTGGGCATATTTATCCTTGAGTTTGTCCCACATGGCCTTGGCCGTGGGATCCAGATCATACGTGCCAATCAGGTCGTCATACATGCAGTACAACATAGCACGATAAGTACTTTGATCTTTGGCCCATACTTCGTAGGTTGTTGATAATTTTGCAAGTTCTGCCATGGTTATGTGCTCAAGAACGTCTTCTCGTGTAGGAGATACTGAATCTTCCTGAACCAGATGTCTTAATTCAACCTAGTGAACTTATCACTGGAAGAGAACTTGTGTATCAGACTAGGTGGTACCATTTTTGCAAGTATATTTTAAGGACATTAGGCACAATTTTAAAATTAGATTTTCTGTTAGAAATTTTGGATTATGTCATACGTTCAAAAATTTTGCTAGGCTCATAATAATCACGTCGACATTACAGAATTTTTTTTAGGAAAATCTAACTTTCATGTATTAAAACAAATTCAAGTAAAAACATATAGTAACACATACAATCAAATGGATTGTCACATGTAATTGTTAATTGTAACAATTTGGTGGCTTTTGCTGTAGATCATTTTTGGTTCAATTTTAATTTGTTCTATCCAAAATAATTGACGCAAATAAATTGTTAACGTATAACAATTTGATTTCCTTTTAACATATAGTTAAAAAAAAATTGAAACTATAAAAAAAATCTGAATTGGTCATAGGTGATCCTTGATCGATTCAGTAAGCAACCAAGTAGCTGATCTCGTACTATAATTCTAGTGATCAACTTCCTAGACAGTGCTACCATTTCTCGTGAAGGGTCTAAATGTCTGGTGGGGTCAAAAGGGTCTCTTAAAAATCAACCCTAGACAACCCACACGAGCACGATTATCGTGGATTTTTTTAAAATTCAAAATAATTATGGTAATATGATTTTGATTAGCATAATTTAATTATTACACATAGTTAACAATTATTTGTTCATTAATTTTATTAGTTTGAAACATATTCTCTAATAAAATTTATTCTTAATTCACATAAGCATGTTTTTTTTTGATAAACTATAGTATCCGACTATCGGAATAATCGACTATTCCACAGGGACCAATGCATGGAGCCCACAACACATGGATTGGGCCAAATGCAGGCCCTAGACTTGGTCCCAACACGCTTTCTTCAGCGGGAGTCAAACCCTGCACTTCTTGACAAGCCATGATGATATCAGGGGCTTCAACTGAGGACAACCCGTTGGAGTTACACATAAGCATATTTGGAATTAAAATTGCACTTAGCATATTATTCCTAATCATACATACTAAGAATTAAATTGCACTAAACAAATTAAATTAATTCTTAATCATGCATACTAAGAATTAAATTGCATTAAACAAAATAAATTAATTCCTAATCATACTTACTAACAATTACTCATTTGATGCATAAATGAAAATTGGATAAATATAAGACATACTTATAATTGTAAAGCTCATTTATGGAATTTTAAAGCATAGTTAAATATTCAGAATAATTAAAATTTTTGAAAAAAATTAATTAACACATAATTATCACCAAGAAATTATTGACATATAGTTAAATATTAAAATATTAACACATAGTTAATATAAAACCAATCACAACACATTTAATTGGATAAAAAGATATTATTTATCAACAAGATAATTATTACTCAGATAATTATCACCGAGATAATTATCAATAATCAATAAGATAATACTAAGATAATTATGTCACCAATGGATAAATCTAAACCAATAGATAATTTCAAATGTATCAAATTCAAATTTAGTAAAACAACTGGATTTACCATTCGAATTATTAATTAATAAACATTCTGAACTTACAATTCATATGAATTGGAACCATAACAACATCCTAACCGTATGAATTTAAGACTCATATGAATGATTACATTCTGCACTTACGACTCATGAATTATTAATTATGATAACAACAATTAAGAGTTTGTGTAAATAGCATACTTCATTTTTGTAAGAAACGAATTCTTCAAATAATTACTCGTTGAATACTCAAGAACGAATATAATTAGATACCGAAACCTGACTCTAATATCACTGTAAATTTAATTAAAACGGATCTAATGATGAACAAATACGATAAGGAATCATACCTTTAATGTAGAAGCGTATAGAACTATAATCTTCAGGCTAATTATATCACGGACATGAATCACGAATATGAACCAGGAGTCTACTATAGTCTCCTTGTAATCCACATAGTCAGATCTCCGGCTTCAACTGTATATATATTTTTGGATTTCAACACATGAGAATATGAATTGTGTAGTAGCAAATAGGAGTCTGAACACCCTATTTATAGGGAGGGATTAGGGTTTAATAATTAATGTATAATTACATAATTAACCCTAAACCTAATTTGGAGGGTAGAATCTCACCCTAATTAGAATTCTTAATATTAGGCAATTAATAAATAATTACCTTAATTAATTTTTTTTAGGTAGGCCAAATTTCATTGATAAAGAGAATGTACAACTTTCTTATAAAATGATAAGAAAGAATAAAAAAGAATACGAAAATACATGACTCAACGATATTCACAACATTGATCAAGTGACAGTCAGCTATGCAGACTGCCATAAAATGACAACAAGAGTCTTTACAACATCAAAAACCCAACTTGGCCTGCACACCTTGTAGTATCATAGTCGTGAGATTGTTACCACTATCCATTAGGCAATGACCTATTGACTACAAAAACATTGATCTACTGATAATCGACTACGTGGGCAACCATACAGAGTATGACAACAAGTGTCTTTACCGGGTAGTTGACATAGTTCAGCCTGTTAACCTTATAGCATCAATGTCGATTGATTGTTTCTTAACCCCACATCCCCTCCTAACGTGATACATGATGTTCCCACATTCATACTTGGACAAACAAGAGGATGGATGCCTGATATTTGAATGGCTCTTATAGTATAACTGACTGACCCCATTGGAGACAGCTTTACTCATTGCATGATGGTGTCAATGTGTATAATCAAGGCATGATTACACTGTTGGGATGTAGAGTAAGTTGCATGAGAGTAGTACTTGCCATTTGCACCTAACACGTACCATATGGAAGCAAGGAGATAGTCATCAAGCACGAGAGAAAATCATAGAGCAGCTAACAGAATAGTGTGAGCAGAAGAATAGAAAACAGATATCTTAGAGACATGCTAAGGGATGCAGTAGCCAATCTATTAAACTAAAAGGAAACAACTTCGTTAGTCTTTTAGCTCGTACCCATGACCAAGTCTCTCTTTGAATGTCAAAGAGTGAACGAAAAACATTAGGTTCTTATGAAATGAAATGTGATTTGTTTCTTTGCTTCCAAATTGTCC
>JAOWBN010037948.1:0-10056 GCA_028565015.1 Pinguicula moranensis | reverse complement strand
ACAAGCATCGCAGAAATTTTCTTGCAAGGCTTAATGACAACAAGCATCCACCGAATTCAAATCATTGTCTGAAACTGAAAGGCAATGTACTTACACACACTAGAGATAATACAACAATACAAAATACTTGACTAAACATTCAAAAACCATAAAGATCTAGCATACTATGTACAAATACATTGACTAGTGCAAATGCTGAAACTGAAAAAGGCAACACTTGCCATGCTTGTGGACGAACACTACGTCAAATAATCTGTGACCCAGTCGTGATTAGGGGTAACAGACGTGATGCACGAGGGGTCTTCTTCCACAGCGAATAGACACCTGTTCAGCCGACGGTTTTCCACCAAAATTGGATCTTCCTCATCACTGTCGCTGTCTCGAACTATTATGGGGTTTGTCTTCACATGGCCAAGTATAGCAACAACATTCCCCTCCGCCGGTTGCCAGATGATTTGAGACGCAACGGGGGGGCGCGGTGGATACTTTAGCCCCTGCTTGTATGCCCATGCGTACATCCGCAACGACAACCTAGTGGGCGGCTTCACGAGGCGGCGGCGATGGGCGGCCAGATTCGAACCCTCCATGGGCACGGATGAAGAACGATGTCACGGCGGAAGAAAGAAGATGGGATAGCAGAGGGGAAGACGGGAGCTAGGGTTTACATGTCCCCTCTTTTTTCGAAATTTATATGTATAAAGAGAGGGTAGATTCGTAATCTTCACCATATTTAACCAAGATTGTGGGTTATCCGCATTGGAAATGCCAGATACCAAACGAGGTAAACCGTTAAACAACTATCCAGCATTGCCACGACTAAACGCCGGATAACCCTAAATCATCCGAGTTAAACCTGGAATTAACCACGAAGGCGGTTAACTCCAAACCGGACACCAAACACACCCAATGAGATCTTTTATGGCTCGCCTAGTTGCAGAAGAATAAGGGTGTGTTGGTAGTTGGATAACTTTTTTTCAGCTACCGGAACAACTGTGGAATTAAATTAGGCCGGAACGTGTAAACCCTTGTTTGGTACATTAGTCGGGGTTTAGCCACTTACGGCGGACAACCGACGTACGACCATCTACAAATGATTAAATTTATCTGAATTACCCAAAATACCCTCCAAACTCTAATATAAATACCTAAAATTTATCTCTGAATCCCTAGACTTCTGCCCTAACCCTCAATTGATCTAGAAACTGCGCATCCGTTCAAATAAACCCTCGCTCAATCGCAGACGCCGTTGTCGGGAATGTATAACCCACTTTCCAACTGACCACCTCCATTCTCATCCGGCCGCCGTTACCTTGTGAAACCACCCACCCGTTTCTCCCTTCGTATGTATAGGGAAGGTGAGCGCTATCCCGAGATCCCCCCCTCCGGTCACCATCATCTTCGATACCAAAAATGGCGAAGCTAAAGATGACCAAATCATAATTGATGGCGATGAACCCGACCATACTGTTCATCGTCGTTCCCTTCCAACTGCTAATTCCGTATCCTGCATTACTACTGATTACTTCACCTAGTCTACTTGTATTGTCTGTGTTGTTGTGTTTTGAATCCGCTGCTTTGTCTACTGAAATTATGTCATTTTCAGTTATGCTACTACTTATGCCTAATGTTTACTGAAATTATGATATTTTGATACTATTTCGAACCTAAATTTAGATCAATTTTGGTACAAGCGCATAGATGTATGCAGTTTCACTAATATCAGTTTAGGTTTGTTTGGATTGTAAATCAAATAACTGAAGAGCACCTGATTGATGAGGATTAAACTTATATAAACTAAAAACTTTTTAACCCCGCTTGTGCTAAGCTGTTGATTAGCACAACCGGTCCCCAGCCCGGAACAAGGAGGGAAAACGAAGAGCATAGTCTATGATTCATGCTGAAGATGTGTTTAGCATGTTGATGTAGATTTTTATATATTGGAGTTAGCTTATGTCTAGCACCAAACGCGGGCCCAACATGGATAACAATGCTCTGCACTACTTAGCCCACCCACAATCACTGTACCAAACGTTGGGTGGGGTATTGCTGGTGATGTTAGCCGTAACCACCCAATACCACAGTACCAAATAGTGGGTCGTTGATGCAACGATTGAAATAAAGGGTTGCTGCAAAAAAAACCAAAAAAGACTTCACATTGTCACATAATAATGCCCCTCAAATTGTATAAAACAAAAACCAATACTATGTCATCAACTTCCCAAAAAAAAACACTTCAGATTGTCACCTTCTACAATTACTATCAACCAAATGACCAAAAAGTAACAAGTCTGCACAGTTAGAACCAACACAAATAGAACTCATAACTAAAATCTAGTCCAGCTTCCCCTTGCAAAATAGTTGGACGAGTTCAGCCCTCCTAGTTGTGTCCGAGGTTGTCCCAAAGTAATATTGGCCTTCGTGGATGAGAAGATGGTCAATAAGATGCATCTTGGTGACCAAGTCCCGATCACCATGCCTCAACTTCGGGGTCTTCTCCAGCTTGGACTCTTCAGCATCCACTCTATTTTGTTTCTCAAAAAGTATTGCTGCTTTTTCAAAAGCAATGTCCATCTTCGAGAGTATACTTTCAACTTTGGTGGTGATGCTTGCGCTGCTGGTGTTGCTACTGGCAATTGGTTCCTTTCTCTTCCCCCCCACTACTGTTTGTTTGGGCCTGTTCAGTTCTGTCATCAGCATCCGTATATGGTGGATCAGATGAGTCGTCCATCATCTCCTCAGATTCATCTATTGTCTCATAGACAACAGTGGTAGGCTTTTTAAGCGCCCTCTCCGCCATCACATGGTCTTTAGCACCTGTACCCATCGCCCTGAACTGCCCAAAAAACTCACACCATAGCTCGTAATACGGGAAGGTCTTCCCACGAAGAGACGAGTATTTGCTGTTGACCTACAAAAAATTATCAAACACAAATGCTTAGGAATTAAATCATGCGTAGTGATATACAGTAAAAAAAATGTATACCTGAGAATATTCTTTCCACATTTCTTCAGAGTCCACCACCACAGCATGTGTACCCACATCTATTGAAATACCACTCAGCCTAGAGAATTCACTCAAGAGGCGATATTGCTTACCCCAGCTATTAATCTTATTAAGCACATTCTTCGCAGTAATGGTGCTCCCTAAGACCAAGGACCTGATCTTGCTGGCGGCTTTGAGATGCGTACCTATCTTCCATCCTTGCCCAGCCTTCCACCCCTCAAGTGTGAGTTCCTTCAGGACGTTCAATAATGCTATCTCTTCATCCGGTGAGAGATACAACTTCTTAGCAACCGGCTCACTAGTATTTTCAACCTTTACCTTTTTAAGCTTTGGTTCTGAGCCACTGCATTGTTTCCTAGACTTTGCAATGCTTGGTGCCGCTTCAACTGCCCGTCCAAATGTTACCTCGTCATCAGCGATGTGGCTTGCTGCATCCATTGACAAATACCCTACAAAGACAAGCCGAACAAATAAAATGTACAAGGCATAAAAGTGTTCGAGTAAAGTGGTCAATCAAATACTAAAAGCAACTGTCAAAATTGTAATAACAGGCCAAATATGAAATATAACAAATCAATTGTTTAAACAACCAACATAGAACATATATTCATTCAACAATTTCATATGCAAACTAATAATCAATAATGACTCTGTAACAACTAGGGGCAACATATGCAGCCCTATGCAGCCCACATGTCTGCAGCTAGGTTGTCTCGAAACTGGTTTCACTATGCCGAGGAATTGGGAGATACAAGCTGATCCTCTCCGTCAACTTCTTCAGTTTGCCTACGCTCCTCTAATTCGGCTACGCGTGCAACTGAAGGATCTAATAATGGGTCAGCCGGGTTGACATTGATGACAAAGTTGTGGAGTAGTGCACATGCTAGAATTACGTCACATCGTGTGCTAATAGGGAAGAATGTAGGGCTCCTTAAAACAGATAATTGCTTCTTCCAATACCAAATGCCCTTTCTATCACGTTACGAGCTGCTGAATGACGGACATTGAATGGATCTTTTTCTTTTTCTGGCCTTCTGGTTCCACTATCCCATTCTTGAAGATGATATCTTATTTGCCTATACGGCGTGAGAAACCCCTCGGCATTCATATACGCACTATCGCACAGGTAATATGTTCCTTAAAAAATAATGTGTAGCGACACATCAGAGTGTATTATTTGAAGAAAATGCCATAAACCTATCTATGTGGAATTGCACATACCAGGTTGAACCCTGAGACCACTTGGCCGAGATAGTGCGTCCCTCAGCACATGACTATCTACAGCTGAGCCCTCCAAACCAGCTAACATGTATATAAATCGCCCATGCGTGTCACACACTCCAAGGACATTTGTTGCCAAGTGTCATTTTATTTTTCGGTAACGTGGTTGATCTTCTGCTTGGACATGTGCCGGTATGTAGGTGCCGTCCAGCTCACCCACACATCCCTGCAAAGAGCCAAACATTAATGAAAGTCAAGTGCAATACTATAGAAAATAGTGTTAACAAAAAGATTAATGATGCGTACCTGGAAGCTTTTCCATCGCCTCTCAACGCATGTGTCGTCGATAGGGACTGGTTGTACAAGAAGTCGATCACGCAATTTGAGGACAACACATAGAACTTGGTGAAAATATTAACTGATGGTCTGGCGGCTACGTTGAAAATCACTCTGCAAGACTCTATTTTTCTGGTGGTGCATGACGGTGCGCAAGAATATTGCCACCTTCTCAACGACCAACACATACTGATCGTCCTTCAGACCACATTCATCCCGCAAGATTCGACAAAGTTCGGAGAAGGCACACTGTGACATACGCAAGTTCTTGAAGCACTCCCTGTTGGACTCTTGGGTAATTCGTTCGAGGAATGCTAACCTTTCTGAAATCTTATCGAGGATTAGGTACTTTGGCGGTGCATCGGGGTCACGATTACGCTTACGTTTACACTGCCAGTTAGCATTGTTTGGGTTCCTCTCTAATTCAAGGATGGTGGGCAGAGCAAGAAGAAACAATCTTCCACAAAGGAAAAGTGTGTCAACAAGTAAGAAGCTCATCGTAACTTAGTTCTACCATAGTGTTCACCTTATTATGTGCAGAAGAAAACAATGCTAAACATCAGAAAATAAACATATTAGAATAGGCAGAAAAAATAGAAATGTGGTTAAACAAATTTCATATAAGTTCAAAATTATATCATGCAATATGCCCCATTAGTATATAAAGAAAAATACTAGCATTCATGTGAATTATCAAGATACTATCTAAAAACACACACACAAAGATAAGGAGCTGTAGTGCCAAAAGATTTCATGCATTCATGTGAATTATCAGGAACATAAGCTTTAAATTATTATCCAAGGACGTGATGGACTATAGATTCTTGGGTACATGACTACATTTTGATTCGATTATCAATGTTAGCACAAACTAAGAAATGAATATGAATACTTATCACTGTACCAGGTCACAGTGTAAACATAGTACAATGTCCTTGCAAAGGCCTAACCAGAGGTGGTGAATCTTAAACTTCTTCCAAACACGTGAAAGTAACATCCAAGATTAGGTGCACAAAACTGACAAGTATAACAAAAGTCATAATGAACTTTATTTAAGGGCCTATTCGAGCAGAAGTGACCCAAAAAAAATGGTCGCTTCTGTAACTGTATCAACAACATCGTTGACCACTGAATTCTTTGCCAGTTTAACCATGAAAGCTCTATGAAAAGCAGAAAAAGTTCGCACAAAACACAGCCATAGAGAAGAATGAAATTAAAAAATTTCGAAACCATGAATATGACGCCTATTTTAGGAGGAACTTCAGAACCTATACCTGGGAACTAGCGGCGATTAGCTCCAGTCGAGAAGTAGCGGGAGGTTGAGGCATGGTGGAGGCGCAGTCGCGGGTGCACAGAAGGCGCAATCGAGAGGTCGCGAATTGGGAGGATTCAAATCGATTAGGGTTTGGAAAAAGGATTTTATATCAGGTGGAGATGTAATTTAATTGAGTTGCGAGGGTATTTAGGTAATCTGTCAGGATGGATAATTTGTGGGATGCGCAATCCGCGAAATTATGGACGGGTAAAAAATGCGGCGGAATCCAACCACAATCCCGGGTCATGACGTAATCCTGCGGTTTGACGGTGTTTTTGTGCGTGGTCACGAAACAAGGGTAAACATTGGGTAACGCTGCGCTGCACTACTTAATTCATCCAGAACCACGATACCAAATGCACCCTTAGATTTAGTATCAATATTGAATATTATATTATATTATATTATATTATATTATATTATATTACATTAATACTACGATTGGATTGTAGAATGCACATGTTAAATAGACATTTATTAGTTATTGTCTGGATGGAAGAATATGTACAGTGTATTAGCAAAGTGCAGAGTGCATAGAGACTAATAGAGCAGAGTTCTCACTCCATCCCCCGGCGGAGACTGGTGGTGCTATTATGGGGCGTCCTAAGGTGTGTGAGCTAAACAACATCGTGAGCAAATAAGAAAAGATTCTTGGTCAAATGTACTTGGTAGTTTATCCGAGGATCTAAATGTAGTGCCACTGTGCAGTCAAGCCATGAATATATCAGTTGCCAGAATTTCTAAGTCTAGTCATAGACTACGAAAAGATGATCAGTTGTCTCTTCTTGAATGTGGCAGAGCTTGCATAATTGATGCAGGAGCATTCGGGCGATTCGAACAATCCGAGCATGAAAGTAATTATTTTTCTGATGCTACCCTGCTAGCCTTGAATTATCATGAAAATATGGACAAGAAAAAGCATAAGAGGTGATTTATATGAAGGATTGGTCGAATTTGGTGAGTTCGCAATAAAGAAAAATCTTATCTCAAACTTGAACAACTTCCCTATTTTTCGGCTTGCTGTCTTATTGCTGTTGGGGTTGCCTTTTGATCGAGTTTTTATGAGTTTTTTTAGGATTAAAATAAGTTGAGAACCATCCCTAAACTTCAGGGTACGTTCTCATGGAGGTTGGAGCGAATTCTATCCAAGCAAAGTCATCTAAAATGCACCTAGACACCAAACTGGACAGATTCGGTCAGAGTTTGTTCATGCTATTGAAATGGTCGATTTTGGTGATCCAAATGGTTGGATGGAGCTACACTCAAGGGTCACATCATGTTGGATGGTTATACCAAGTTTCACCCAAAACTTTGGTCTAGAAAGAGTCAAAATCGAAGCCTAAAGTAGTGGCAAGAATCTATTTTTTTTCCCTTGTTTTGGAACTTAATTTTCAAATTAACTTGGTTATTATTTTTTGGTCTACTTAATGCTCGACTTGTGAACATATTAGACATTGAGGTTGAAATATAAAACATCTTTCAATCCTTGTGAATTATTTCCCAAGATCAACTTCATTTTCTTCCTCCTTGTAATCTTTGAACTTTTGCCCCTAGTATTATTTCCCAAGATCAACTTCGTGTTTTTCCTCCTTGTGAATTATTTCCCAAGATCAACTTCGTTGAATTTGAAACAAGGACATTTCTTTGGTGCAAGTTTTTCAATGTGGGAATTCTATCTTAAAGAAGTTGACAGTTGAAAGTAGTAATCTTCAATGGTGATGAATAGTTCCAAAGCGAATTGAACAGAGGCTCTGCTGGTGCTGACAATCCTTTTGCTTTGCGCATGACTTGGTATGCATTTTTAACTGCGTAATTGTAGCCGCCCTCTTGGTTCCATATCCACCTGTTTGCCTGTTCTTGAAGGATATATTATGATAATTCTTATTTTAGTTGAGCTAGATATGTTGTATTGTGTGTAAATAATACTCTGCGCCAACTCCATATTCACCTCCAATTTCCCTCCATAGTTTCAAGTTTAGAAGATATAGTTTGATATTTTGATCTCAACAAATGATACTCCCATTAGAGTATTTGCTCCATCACCAACTCTCCTTAAGATGTTACTCCATAACCATTCTTCCAATCAAACACATCTCAGAATTTCTTTCCACCAATTAGGTGATCTTGCTTTAAATAGGCTCCCATGATCTTCGAAGTAGATTGCTCGCTGAATCCTACCATATTTGAATTGTAGTAGAGTTGACCAACATCAATCCTTACCTGAAAGTAGCTTCCATCCCCACTTTGCAATGAGCGTTTCGTTGAATGATTCAAGCTCAATGACACCGAGACCCCATTTGCTTTGGTTGAGTTATCTTATGTAAGGAGATCTAGGCTATTCTCCTACTCTCTACCTAATACCCACTCCATAAGAATTGCCTTTGTATCTGAATAATCTTTTTGAGGGTTTGCTTAGGGGCTTTAAACATTGAGAAATAGGACGAAAGAAGGTGTATCAATACTACTTTGATAAGGATTAAACATTCCCCCAAAGTTAGATGCCTTAGTCTTTCACTAGTGCAATCTTATTTTGATGGAGTTTAGGACTCAGTTCCATGGTGCTCAATTGAGTACTATGTCTTGCTTTCTTATTAAAATTCTATGATACAATTTATATTTTCTTTTTCTTATTCTTTCAGTTTCCGTCTCTTTTTTAATCTGTTGGGGATTTCAACGGTAGCACAATTCTTATCTCACCGAAAATCGTCCATTGTTGTTTGCCTGTTCTTATACAACCAGCAGTTACAATTGACGCGGTAGTTTATGGTAGGCCACAAACAGGCTATACTCCAGCCCCAACCCAATGTCCCCACTAACGGCCCAAATAGAAAACCCACCTCTACACTAGCAGTCGCATGATGGGCCATTCGGAGAAGCCCAGAAAGAAGAACTGGACCAACAACCGAATTTCTATTAAAATGGGACCTATAAGAAAGGCCCATATCCACTAAAAGAAAAAAAATACATGCAACCAAGAGGGATTTGTCACCTCAACATTCACCTTTGTGACAAGTGTTAAAAATAGGGCATGCATAAGAACGTGTTGGATGGAAATAGACAAATGCTCATACTTAGGTAGGTAAAATCCCCTATAAAAAGGGAGACAATTTCTTTAGAAAGGGGAGGGGGGATTCTTAAGAAAAACTCTTATAAAAAGGCTTGAAAGGAAATAAGTAAAATCCGATCTAGGAAGAATTTGGCCTACCCCAAAGATTACTTATTCTCAGACAAGTTTTCAATTATTCGATTATTACACAAAAATAGGGGTTTTCGCCCCTACCATATCTATTGTCTATTTTTATCTATTTATTTACTTGATCTTGATTCATTAATCAAGCAGGTTCGAATCCGACCACACCATATTGGCGCCGTCTGTGTGAATCTGATCAAGAAGCACTATGCGAAATGGAATAAAGCAATGGCTGCTCCCAACCTCACATTACTTATCAGCGACGACCTCCCCTAGGGAGTGCACCAAGGGCAAACCCAGCAATCACTTCAAACTCTGACCCCCCAAGGCGGTCGAACCCGACGACCACTCAGCTGACAAGCTTAGTGTCCGATCTCATGGAAGAACTTCGAAGTGAGATGACAGAACTCATCTCTCATTTTAGCCGTCAGGTACCCTAACCACCGCCACACGGGCCCTTTGCCTCATAAATGCCCGTCACTCTTAGCAAGGTTTTTTGTAAGGATATTCAACAGGAGGTAATAACGCTTGCACCACCCACCCTCGAACGACTCCCCAAATATTCTTGAGAGACAGACCCACGACCGAGCCCGCCTGTTTAGTTATTGAGCACATAAACAGGCGGGTCTGCCGCGCCGGGCCCGTTTAGCCTGACCCATTTGCCGACCTCTACCGTTCATTGTGATCAGAGTTGTCTGATCTAGCCGGAGGCAGATCTTCTGAATCCAATGAAGTTGATATTTTCACTTCCTTGGCTTCTAAGAATGTTGTACTATTCTACTCAACTTTCTCACCTTCATTCCATAGTGGTTTTGTGGGTATTGCGTTCAAAACAAATTGCTTCCATTGCCGTAGAGATATACTGATTTGTAGCTTAGGTAAGCGGCAGATGTAAATGACGTAAAACTTCACGAAAACAACAATAAAATTTATTCATGAAGACAGAAAAGTATCTCTCAGACAAACATAAAAGCCTATCCAGAGGACGGC
>JAOWBN010037937.1:0-10056 GCA_028565015.1 Pinguicula moranensis | reverse complement strand
TCTGTTGTGAAATAATTAAGTAAATGGTTAGAGCAAGATGAGAATTGTAAAGAATCAAAATTCTACACAAGAATTTTGTTTCAGAACTCCTTCTCTACAAACTTCTTCAAAACTTTTCTCTCATTTCTATTATATTTTCTCTACAAATTTATAGCAAAAAACAAGATCCATAATTCATGGATTTAAACTACCTATTTAATGTAAAAAAAAAAAGATCCATAATTCATGAATATAAGCTACTTATTTAATGGATATTCATAATTTCATAATATTATCCATATTATTCCCTCGATTTTCTCTGCAGCATTTAAATAAAAAAAAACATTAGAAAAAATAAAAAAGATTTTGTAATTCAAAGCTTCCTAATACCCAATGAACCACAGCCCTACACTTTTTCCTCGCCATGTGCCACATGTGGAATACGACGGCGACGTTTTGTGCCCGGGTAGCTTTTAGGAACGTGCCCTGGGCAAAGATTTTCTGTCATGGAAATTGATTCGGGGCAAAATAATGGTCGGGGAATCTGGTGATTTTGGTGGAATCGGAAACAGAGCTGTCCTTTATTTTAGCCTTATAAGTCACCTAATGAAATAATTTGGTTTATTTGATCAAATAAATTTATTTTATGAACAATTATATTCTAGATAATTGAACAAAATAAGACATTTCAAAATTTTTGTTATAAAATAAATTACCTTATCAATCTCAAATCACCTTATTCATTTTCAGTCACTTGTCAAATTTGTTAAATATACCAGGAGTCTTGCAAGGAAAAATCTGCTCAACAGGGAATTTTGTAATTGATTTATTTCAAACTCTACTTGGAAAATAAAGTTGCTTTTCTGGGCCAATATGTCAGAATTTTTAATTGGGCAATTGTGGGCTACATTTCCAGAGAAGAAAATTAAAGGCCCAAGAAATTTCAGGGGTCCAATTACATTATTTAGGTTTTTTTTGTAGTGTGACCATAATTTTTGAGAGAAGCTGATGAATTCTTTGTTCTTCAAACTTTTGACTCCCATTTTCCACGACATGGCAAACTTCTTCCCAGCGGCAAATCCAGGCCTTGAATCTCCATCATCACACTCTTCCCCTCATTTCCACCATCAACCAATTGCTCCACGTTTACGTGCTCCGCCGTGCGGATCTCCACCGTTGAATCACCACCCATAACTCTGTTCCCATCAACGTCGAGTTCGACGGCGCTGGTGCTCCCCTGCAACCTCAGCACCGCTACTTTTTCAATACTCCACCCATTCTGCAACGCAAACTTGCTCTCTTGCACGTCAAACCACACCTTGACGGCACCGTTATTCACCGTGGCGTAGAAATGAACACGCGTCGACTGTCCATTCCCCAATTTCATCTCCGGCAGCCAGTCGTTGTCGAGGAAAAGATTACCCTTCGCCTCTCCTTCCGTCGCGCCAACAAGAAACAAAACCACGAGCGTAAACGGCGTCGTTCTCGCCTGTTTGGAGATCAGCCAATTGTAAAATATAAAACGGAGAATACTTGTTGTATTATAACTTCTTCTCTTCTGAATACAAATGATACAATTGAAATCGGTACTTATATACTTGAAATCTGAACAACAACGCATGACACTATCAATTAATACAAACACATGCGTGTTTGTATGTCTGGCGTGAATGAGAGCAGTCGGCGTGTTCTTTCAATAAATGAAAACATCATATCAGCACACTTGCAACACCATGCGTGTATGTTTCTTCAACAAGGTGGCGCCCATCTTAATGAGGTGAGAGGACTCACCTCATTATTGTTCCAACACAGCCCACCTCGTTGCATTGGGATAATGGCGTTCTGATACAGATGCACGTTGATCACGTGCAAGGGCGCATCGAGGACGACGGAATGCGATTCCTTCGAAATGATCACCTTCATCATGTCGAACGCATCATACCAGCTCCCCGGCGGGAACATGACTTCGACCTCTGTTTTGTTCGATTCCAACACCGACAACACCATGAGATGGCTCCCAATCAGAAACTGTGTGCTCACTCCGTACAATTTGGTCTCATTTGTAAACGTGAAGAAAAGGTGACACACAATTGGCGCACCAGTGGTATGTGCCTCGTAGTTGAGCGTGTAGAGATACGGCATAATCCTGTACCTCATCCCCAATGCATTTCTCGCAGATTCAGCCACTGATTCCCATTGATAAAGCACTTGTCTTGGGGAATAGTAGTTGGCGTGATATCTCGAAAAGGGGTAAAAGGCAGACCTCTTCAGTCGGATCAGGATAGAATCCACATATATCTGCTCCAACCATGGGGATACCAAATATACCAAAGTTCAACAATGTGGAGATTGAGTATTTCAAATACAACAAGTTCCCTTGCTATCCCCTGTCCAATGGGTCGTGTAATGTCCTGAACTGACGTAAGTCGAACGTGACAGGATGAAGGGGAGTTCCCCCTGAATCCCGAGAAGGCCTTTATGTTTGGCGACGGCTTCAGAAAAGCCATAGATGCTATGTACATCATACTCCAACACGCCATTGTAGTGATAAGCACTGGTTGCTATGGTTTTGTACCCCACCAGCGCTTGAATTCCTGATGCATTGATCTTTTAAGGAAGATCATCCCATCTTGTTTTCGTTATGTTCTTGCAGTCCAAGCTGCATAAGAGGGGCACTTACCAAAAGGCAACTACACTAGTTCGTGCTGCGATGCCCGGAAGTGCGACCTCCACGAAGAACGTGGAAAACAAGCTGCATAATTGGGGTAAGCAATATCGGTTAATCAACAACTTCTCGAAGTTTAGTGGGGTAGCTATAGATAGATCAAGAGACTCACACATTCGTGACGGAATCCGATGACATGTGGGACAAATACAAAAAGGTAAGAACCATCGGTCCTTGTTTTTTGACTGTTTCTTTTAGGCGTTTGAGTAACCATTGTTTGGATGTTTCATTGTTTGCAGGCTAACAGCAAGTACCTCTCATTGTAGGGTAATTCATACCCCTATTATGAGTCGTGGTGTGAATTGTCTAGCCAACACAGGGCAGCTGGGTCTTCAGCAAAGGATCATGAGCTGGCAGAGATCGATTCATACGTGACACCCACGGAAGTCCACTCCCTTGTGAATGATACGGAGGAAGAAATTGACGAGACCGAACCACCAGTGTCGCCAGCCCCTAAAAAGGCTCCTTCTTGTGTAGACGACGATTCAAGTGTAAGCCGTTGTAGGCGTAAGCGACCTAAAGCAGCGGCTGAGCCCAAGATAGACGCAAGAGCGGGCAAACTCTTCGTCTGGGCTGAAAAACTTATATCACAAGAGGAGCAGAAGCATGACCGAGAAACGGATATGGAGAAGACTACAAAACTCATGAAACAACTGGATGAATTCGAAGACTTGAGCCTCCAGTCAAGGATTTGGTTAGTCGATCACCTACTCACACACACTGGACAATATTGTTATTGGCAGAATATGGGGGGAGCTGGCCGTGCATAGTTCATCAAATTGTTTGTCCTGGGCAAGTTGTCTTATGGGGAGTTGGAAGTGCAGAGGTTGCTTACCTTTGGTTGTGAACATGGAAACCTTCTGTTAGCATACTGCATTAGGGCGTGACCATGGGTTATTTTCTTGTAGATCTTTTGTCCTTCGAATTCGGATTACATGTTCATTAGGGTGTGACCATGGGCGTGGCATTAGGTTTTATGTTACATTTTAATGCAGATGAAGCTCCTTTCGAATTCGGATTACATGTTCATTTGTTGAGTAGTTATGATGTTGCAGGTGAATTTGTTTGTTACAGGACATGTTTGTTGCAAACTAGCCCTCAGGACATGTTTGTTGCAGGTGCATTCGAGTTTGTATGTTCTAATTTGTACATTAAGGGTTGGCTGCAAGGCGAAACATATAACCTATTGTAAATCTTTCGTTTTGATATTTACTGAATCAGCCTAATTGAAATGCTATATTTTTTGTTGAGTTTTATGCAATACAAATTCCGCGTTGTCATTCTTAGCGAAGAATTGTTATGAAAGAATTTTGTTTACACAATGCACAATGCAATATATGACACAATGCACAAATGCACAAATGCGCAGATGCAGAGATGCACAAATGCACAAAGGTACAAATGCACAAATAGGCAGTGCAATAGGCAATAGGCAACAAGCAATAGGCAATAGGCAATGCAATACACACAATCATCAATATACTACATCAACATATCACAAAATGAAAGATCAATACACACAATCATCAATGTATCAGCACCTGCAATAGGCCATACAATACAGAAAATCATTTATATATAACCTAACACAATACAGAAATAATCAATATATATAACAGAATGAAATACACAACATCATAACTACACAGAATTATCAAAACTAAACTCACAATATGAGGGAATTGATGTCAAGACTAATCAGTACAATGCAAAAATGCATTCAGAAATGAATACTCCAAGATGGAATCAATCAACAAGCAACTAATCAGAAATGGATACTTAGAGTTAGAACTCTAATATACTTAGAACTCTAGCATGCAACTCACACCAGAAAGACATTCAGACATAAATACTCCGAGATACAATCAATCAACAAGAAACTAATTAGAAATACATTAAGATATAACATACTCATGTAATCAGCTAACATACGTAGATAACCAGCTAGCATACACAGAACTCTAATAAAACAAAGCATATTTACTGAAATCTAAACTTCATATCAACCCAAATCTATAGCCAAAAAGTAACAGTAGTTTGTCATCATTGAAACCTTATCCCTAAACCAAAAACATGAGTGAATCAAACTTAACACTTCACCCTAAACGGAAAACGTACTATTCATCGCAAAACAAACCCTAACCCTAGGTAAGGTATTCGGACAAAACATTTGTGGGCGCTGTTAAAGACGTGATGCAAGATGGATCCTGTTCCACTGGAATAGCAGGCAGGAACTCTTCCTCGATCTTCTCGTCAGGTGATTCCTCAATCACCTCTTCAACCGCCTCTACAGAAGCCTCCTCATCGCTGTCCGTGTCGCAGCATTCGATAACAATGGGCTCTGCAGGGTCCTCGCTGACATCGTGCTCGATCTTCACAATCGGTTTGGAAGGGGGATGACGGTGGCGCTTATGCGGGTACCGCCGACCTTCCTTGTATGCCGCTCGTACATCTACAGAGAAAATTGTGTCGGCCATTTGACACGGCGAGGACGTGACCGGAGAGGCGGCGAAGGATGTGTGCTTGGGGAATTCACCATGGCAAAACATCGCCTTATAGGCGTGGGCGTACATGCGGAGGTCTGACGTCGGCGGTGGCCTGACCAGGCGATGTCGAGGAGCGGTGTCGTCCATCAGATCCAGTGCGCTGTGGGCGAAGAAGAGTCGCGCGGCTCAAAAGGGGGGAATTGTGACGAGTTTTTTTTTGGACTTTTATACTCTGGATTGGGGGCAGTTTCGTAAAAGCGCCACTTCAACCCTAATTCCGCCCAATCCGCCGTTCACAGTTTTTGTTACCAAACAATGAGTTGCCTGATACTAAATCTGAGGTACGTGTGCTACCAAATGGCTGCCAGAAGTGGATAACCCGCGAAGCAGGATTACTCCTATCCGGCTACCAAACGCAACCCACTTGGTTTTAGTGCAATATTAAAATGGTACCTAAAAAGTAAAAATCAACATGCAAAAGATGAGACATCTCAATCGAAGATCCAATTCAAGATAATTGCGCTTTGTTAATAACTCCCCGTCGCCGTCTAAATAAAAGACTCTGGATGGTAGATAGAGGAAAATGACAAAGAATGTTTGGATAAAATGAAATCGTACCATGACATGAGATATTCTTGTGATTAATATCTCTATGCCAATGATTATACAAGAGTCTTTTCACAATTTCTTGTAATAATTTTGCCATTGATTCGGAAACGACCCTTTCTAGTCAAAATTATTCTTCAATAGGGTATGGGTCTGGCATAATTGTGGGTAACCAATTTATTACTATCCATTAAAGTACTTAAAAACTTCAGCCTTTCAAACCAACACCCTTCTAATTATTGAAGCAGAAATAACAAAAAGTAAAGGGGCGAGTAATATCCAGTTTCCCAATTAATACGAATTATTTTGTATAACACGCGAGGGCTCGAAACTCTGAGGAAGAAAGCCGAATTACGAAGACTAATAAATGAGAACAAGGTGGATCTAATTTTTTTCCAGGAAACTAAACTTTCTACTTTGAGCCGTTGGGAATGTAGGAAATTTTGGTACAATGCTGATTTCGATTGGAGGCATGTAGCTACCACTGGGAGTGCAGGTGGTATACTTTGTATTTGGCAAAAATCCAGTTTCTAGCTTCTGAATTCATTGTCAGAGGATGGCTTATTGGGTCTGGAGGGTCTATGGGGAGTAAGCTCTCTACCCGTTAAATTTCTAAACGTCTATTCTCCTTGCTTGTTGCGCTCAAAAAGAAGATTATGGCGATGTATCAGCTCGCTTATTGAGTCGGATGCTAATGGAAGATGGTGTATTGGTGGTCATTTTAATGCAATCCGCTCTCTTGTGAGAAACGTAGCACTTCTTCTTCTACATGGCCTGAAATGCAAGAGTTTGATCAATTCATTATGGATATGGAACTTATTGATCTTCCCTTATTGAGATCTAGATACACATGCATTTCCAGAGGTGGGAATTGTTGTTCGAGACTAGACAGATTTCTACTGTCAAAAGCTTGGTTGAATAATTGGCCGGATTGGTATCATATTGGCTTAGATCGCGCTGTATCCGATCATAGACCCCTCCTTTTGAAATTGGAAGTGGTAAATTGGGGTTCCCAAAGTTTTCAGAACTCTAAATTGCTGGAATCAAGAAGCTAGTTTTGATGAATTTGTCAAAAAGAGTTGGTCCTCTCTTTCAATTAGAGGTTGCAGCAGTTATGTCCTATGTGAAAAACTGCATCAATTGAGAAATATTCTGCGTGACTGGGATAAAAACGTGTTTGGACAGATTGACCTAAAAGTAGATGTAATAAGATATGAGCTTTAAGTATTAGATGATCAGATTGAAAGTCATGCTCCCTCAGACACAGAGAGAACCAAGAGGCATGAAACTTGGAATTTATTACAACACTCACTGCACAACAAAAAATCTTTGATGAGGCAAAAATCTAGATCAACCTGGATAAGAGAAGGCGACATTAATACTCGATATTTTCAGTCCAGAATGATGAACAACCGTCGGCTGAACTCAATACAGGGACTAAATTTTGATGGCACTTGGGTTGAGGATGTGGCTGGAATCAAAGCTGGAATATAATCTTGGGAAACATTTTGCTCTGAAAGTTGGCAGCGTCCTCTATTACTCACTCCAATTGCTTCCACTTTGAGAACGGAAGATAATGCATACTTGGTATCTGAATTTTCAGAAGCAGAAATTAAAGCCACAATTTGGTCATGTGCAGCCTCTAAATGTCTAGGTCCTGATGGTTACAATTTCAACTTCATACAAAGGCACTGGGACTCTTTGAAGCATGAATATATAGCTTTCTTGAAGGATTTGTACAAACATGGGCGCTTATCTACAGGTATCAACTTTACATTTATCACACTAGCTCCCAAAGTTATAAATCCAATGCAAGTTGAGCATTTCAGACCTATTTCTATTGTGAGTAGTGGCTACAAAATCCTGGCCAAACCTTTGGCTAATAGGTTGAAGAAAGTCATGTATAAGGTGATCTCTTTAAATCAAACTGCTTTCATTAAAGGCCGTAACATTCTGGACGGAATACTGGTTGTGAATGAAGTTATACACTCAGCCAAAAAAGCTAAAAAGCTTGCGGTGCTACTGAAAATTTACTTTGCAAAAGCTTTCGATACTGTTGATTTGGATTTTCTTGTGCATATGTTACATAAGATGGGGTTATGTAGTATATCGATTGATTGGATCAAGGAGTGTATCTCCACTTCTCATGCACCGGTTTTTGTTAATGGTACAAGTTCTGGTGAGTTTAAACTGAATAGAGGGTTGCGGTAGGGAGATCCCCAATCCCCTTTTTTTATTTTTAGTGGTGGCAGAAGGTCTAAACTTGCTTTTAAACAAAGTTGTAGAGCTATGAAGGTTAACAGGGCTGAAAGTGGGTGGAACTAGTATATCACATCTTCAATACGCGGATGACACTTTGTTATTCGCTACTGGAACTTGGAAACATATTAAAACATTGAAGGGGGTGCTCAGAATCTTTGAGTTAGTCTCTGGATTGTCGGTTAACTTTGCTAAGAGTCGTTTGTTTGGCCTGAATATTCTTGAAAGTAAACTCATCAGATTTGCCAGAATGATGAAATGCCAAACAGATTCTTTACCCTTTATGTACCTTGGTCTTCCACTTGGTGATAATCCGAGGCGGTTGAAAATGTGGGAAAAGGTAATAGAGGTTATCAAAAATAGGATCACTTCTTGGGAGAATAAATTCTTGTCATTCGCAGGCAGGGTGACCCTTCTCAAATCTGTCCTAACTAGCTTACCACTTTACTATTTCTCCATTTTCAAAGCCCCCAAGCTAGTTTTAAAGTCCATTGAAAAATTGATGAGCAAATTCTTGTGGCAAAAGTCAGTTGACAAAAGACCAATTCATTGAATAAGTTGGAACTCCTATGTTCGGATGTTAAGTATGGTGGCCTCGGTATTAAGGACTTGACTGCTATGAACAAAGCATTACTTTCTAAATGGCTCTGGCATCTAAGGACGGAAAAACAGGTTTATGGAGGGATATAATCATATCTAAGTATTACAAAGCATCAGATCATCTCAACGACTGATCTTTAGTCTCAATACCTGATACCACTTCATGTTACTGGTCTGACGTATGGAGAATTGCAGCAGAGCATTGGTTCAAAAGTAAGATCGGTTTAACTTGAAATTGGGTGACAGTGCCCTATTCCGGCGTCTTAATTGGACTAGAGAAGGTTGCTTTGCTCTCAGGTATGAAAAACTATTTCGGCTCAGCACTCAGACAGATTGCAGAGTGGCAGAAATATACCTGAATTCTCAAGGAAGTGTGTGTTGGGAGCTCTCCTTCAGACGTCCACTGCGTTATAGTAAAACAAAAAATCTCGATGAACTGAAAAGTATTTTAACAAGGCTCCCTGTCTTTCAAACAGAGATGGATACTTGGCTTTGGGAAGGTGACTTGTCTGGTATATTCACAGTAGCATCTGCCTACAGAAGTATTACAATCTGTTTTGAAGAATCAAATACTCTGTCTAGATCTCCGTTTGAAAAAATCTGGTGCAAAATACCTCCAAAACGGATTCAGATGTTTGCCTGGTGTGCTATACAAGAGCGGCTGCCCACCATAGACAATCTGTTAACTCGTGGCGTATTGATTGATCCGTGTGCTCAGTGGTGTGTGATGTATGCAACAACTAAAGAAACTACATCTCATTTGTTCATGCTATGTCAGAATGCTGCAGATTTATGGAAAGCAGTCTACAGGTGGTTTCAGTTGGTCTGTGGGAGAAACTAACATTCTGTCACATTATGAGGCTCACATGCGATTAGTTGGAGGCTTAACAGGTCTGGAAATTTGGAAAGTAGTGTGGTTTTTAGTCCTCTAGTGCTTATGGACAGAGAGAAACGCAATTCATTTCGACTCGATTAGCGGTTTCAGCAATAACTTGGACAACGTTAAATATAATTCGTGGAGCTGGATATCGGCACATAAGATGAATTACAAGGGCTCAACGATCACTGAATGGTTTCACTATCCCTGGTTATGTTGTCCTACAATCTTGCGTAGAAGATAGCTATTGTGAGTAACAGTGGTTATGTCTTAAACCACTTTGTTTCCTGCTGAGGTTGTCTGCCTTTGTATCTGATCTTTTGTTCGTTCTTTCTTTGACTTTTGGCCTATTTTTAGTGAAATTCTCAATTATCCCAAAATAAAATCGTACCATAATACTTAAACCATGGCATGGTACAATTTTATTACTCGTTAAACTAAATCAATTTCTAAATTTCTAGGGTATTTTTTCATGTTCCGTTCCACATATTAAGCCTTTTTGGATTTGCCGAAAGAAAAAAAAC